>JACCGJ010000500.1:19373-46708 GCA_013407085.1 Atriophallophorus winterbourni | reverse complement strand
GAAAATCGAGTTCAACGTCAAGTACTGGCCAATTTAGTGACTGTTCAATCTCCAAACGAAGCAAATTAGTTATGTAACCGCAATACGGTCGGAGAGAAATCGAGTTCAACGTACAAGGATTTCAGTCGCGATATAAAAAAACCCCCAATGTGTCTATCAACGGTGAGTGACGGTCAAACCCACCAAAATAGGTACAAGACAATACGTTGAGATGCATGTACGGGGTTACTATTGAAGCAAAATAATTATACTAATGTGAACAAAAATAGCAAAACAAATTATTCCGTTCGTACTGAATCCAAAAACAAACCAATATTCAACAGCAACAAGACCACGAAGTGATCGCAACTTCAAAATAGAGGCTCGAAAAGGGCCAATAAAGAACAAAATATAAGTCAAGAATGAATAATTCAAGTAGTTCGGTTAACACAAAAAATGGTAATTTAAAAAGATACAAAACTACCAGCAGATTTAAACAGGTTAGTTTAAATGTTATTTTAAATTTAATAACAAACATAAATATACGGAAAAAAATTATGACACAAAAAAACTTGATGAAGGGACCAGGGTGTAGGGTAGGGAACAAATGTCTCCATTGCGATGATCTTGCTAGCCGAAAGAGGAGGAATTTTTCAAGACATCGACGCGGAGGATTTAATACATGATTATTATGATTATTATTTATATTATTATTATTATTATTATTATTATTATTATTATTATGTTAGGCGGATCTATTTAACGATCAAACCTCGGGTTAAAAACTTGTCTGACCGACCCCTGACAGAGATCGAACATCGAATTCTCGCACATGGCCTCAACTTTAATTTGAAAGACGCCGATCATACTGAATTCGTAGCTAACTGGGATTCAATACTGAAATCCCACACTTTGACAGAAGACGAGGAAGAAGGAGTCCGCCAACGAATAGTACCTGCGCTCACCAGGAACATGTACATAACACACTCAATAAACAGCAAACCAATGATTTGAACCGATTGAAACAAGACAGAAACATAGTTATACTTCCAGCCGACAAAGGAATAACGACTGTGGTAATGAACAATGCAGATAATATCCAGAAGGCTGAACAGATACTCCAGGATACAACAACATACAGACAAATAAATGAAGACCTGACTAAACGACTTGAAAACAAAATCAACGCAACTGTGAAGAAATTAAAGTTCATTGGTCAACTGAATGGAATGGAACAAACAAGAATGAAACCAGAACACACAATTATACCGAGATTCTACGGATTACCCAAAATACACAAAAAGAAAATTCCATTACGCCCTATCGTTTCCTTACCCGCAGCACCGAATTAAAAGTTATCAAAATAATTGCGCAGAAAACTTGTATATCTGGTGACAGACTCGGAATACGCCGTTAATTCTGCAGAACAATTTTTCGAGAAATTGAAGAATGTGAGGATTGATGAAGATGAAATAATGGTTTCTTTCGATGTAACGTCGTTAGGAGGGGTCGTGTTTGTCTTAATTTAGGTTAACGCGGCGAGCGTAAATTGAAAGGTCGTGTTTTACACGTAACATGATTATCAGGTGCGGATATTGAGCTTTGTGAATTATAAGAGTTAATTTCAATTAGAGATTCGCATTGCATTCGTTCATTATTATCTGAAGTCTTGTTACATTTACTGGAGCTGATACATTGCCCTTATTTATAGTTGAATTTCCGTTGCATGGGCGTTATTTTTCCTCAAAGACCACACTCGAAAACCTTGGAATCCTTTCTAAAAGGTTTTTATTATCAAGTAAATACGATGCAAACCTCTTATCTGTGAATTTTAATAAAACTGGGGTACGTTATTTCATTGTGTTTTTACGTAGTCGGTCAGTTTTTGACTGTTGACTGACTGATGTGCGGTTGCATTTTTTGTTGCTCTGACACTTTTGACCGTTTCTTCGCCAAATCTGTTTGGATTTTAACCATTCTAAAACCCTTTGTTATATTTTGACAAGAGCTATCGGAATTCATACATTTTGATCTGGTCCATCGATTAACAGGAAAGTTACCGTTTCAACATAAATATCTCAGTTTGCTCACTCGTGCAAACTTTCTCCCACAGTTAACTATCCTACGGTTTTTGATCTCATTGCAAAGATCACATCGAACTACACATTTGAATACGTCATTTGGTTCTCTCCTTCGTGTGGTTATCAAGTTATCACGGACTATTCGTTTAATGACCAAATCAAGAGTTATAACCCAGATGAATAGACCAGTCGAACGAACGACGATTCATCAACCTTTCATCTCAATTCAGCCTACAATGCGTGGTCGAGTCACGAGATCCAACACGCAGGCGAAATAATTGATCGATCATAATGTGCATACGACGGTTGTTTCCCCGACAGCGACATCAAAACACCTTGACCTCTGAGCCCCGAGATCACACGCTGGCGAAAAAATCGATCGATCATGGTGTGCTTACGACGGTTTTTCCCCAGACAGCGACATCGAACCACCTTGACCTCTGCGCAAAGTGTCTGTACCCGGTAAGCAATGATAGTGCTTTGGTTAAATGTATTTTTTGTTCTATAAATGTGCACGTGGCCCGCGATGAAACTTTGAATGATGAGTGTGTAAGGATCGTGAATTATAAAAAACTCTTATCCGTTTGCTATTTCTGTAGTGACTGTAGAAATTCAATAGTGAATGGTAATCACAAGAGTACACAATTTTTTGCTAGAAACGAGACTGATACAATAGAAAATATATTATTGAAAATGGACGAGGAACTTGCAAATTTGAAGAATGCTCTACAACCAACAACCAAGACTGAGACATTTGTATTGAATAATAGCATACGCTCGACCTCACCGCCACAGAGTGCTACTGTAGATGTTAAATTAATTCACGACAATGGGAGATTGTTTAAAAGGCCTTAAAGCCGAAACCGTCTACTTCGTATGCTGCATTATTCAAAGCTGTCTCAAAAAATAGTGTTATCTGCACCGATTCGGCATCAACTAAAACGGCCTCGGTCGTAGAAAAAACTTACGGAGAAATGCGTTTGCAGTCGACCTTCGCTGTTCACTCTAAAGCTTCTTCTCCGGACTCACGAATACTAAATCGAAAAGGTTCACATTCTAAAAAGAATGACGCTCGGACACGCAACAAGATTTCTTATGCACTAAGCGTAATATGTACGAATGATAAAGAGTCCAACGAAAGCCTGTTTGATAGGAAGCACAAACAGGATCTCGATAAATGGTCTCAACTTTGTCAACAAATGTAAATTGAGC
Organism: Atriophallophorus winterbourni; assembly: GCA_013407085.1. Taxonomy (NCBI): domain Eukaryota; kingdom Metazoa; phylum Platyhelminthes; class Trematoda; order Plagiorchiida; family Microphallidae; genus Atriophallophorus; species Atriophallophorus winterbourni. The sequence continues at coordinate 43,436 of JACCGJ010000500.1, read as the reverse complement.
ATGTTAATCCTGGCAAATTGATTCGTTTAACTCGCCACTCCACCCCAGCTCATATTGATCAACCTCGCTTACTAAGGGTTACACTGAAGTGCGAGGCTGATATCGAGAACATACTGCTTAATTTGTACCGACTAAACACGGATTCAAATTCAAAGTGCCGGATATATCCCGATGTACTATGGTGGAAAAGAAAGTGTACTGTGAACAGTAAGAAAAAACGGTCTTGCGAAGTATAGTTCTACTTGGGGTACCAGAAAATACCTCCAAAGCATCGGTTTAGGAGGCGGCAGAGCACGATTTCAAGCAGTGGCGTTACATTGAGTGTTCGCTTGATATTTCGATGCATCAAAAAACGTCTTAGGTCCGGCTCAAACCGAGTCGGATCGAATACGTCATACAGGGACCCAAATGTTGATTCAAACTGTCAGCGCGCAATAAGTAGCTCACAAGTTTCAATCTCCCGATCATTTACTGTTTAGCGAGATCCGGTATCACACTGCCTGACGCCTTATCATATACCACAAGATTCATCGCTACATCAAGCAGTATCGATCAAATGTATATATACAAATGCTCAATGTTTAGTCAACAAGCTGGCGGAACTCATTTATATCTGTGTAGGAAAAAACCTTGATCTTATTGCTGTGACGGAAACTTGGTATCAGTCGAGTATGATGGACAGTGAACTTTCTATCTCTAATATGACAATTATTCTTCGAGAGCCTGTTGGCCCTTGAGGTGGCATCGCATTGTATTATCACAAGCGACTCAAGATAAATATCATCGCAGATGCTGAAATTTCACTCACCGACACTCTTTAGTACTCACTTGACCTGGAATCTGGTAACAGCTGTTCAATTGGGGTTATATATCACGCACCAACTCACCGCAGAAAATAACGATGTGTTATTTGAAAGACTTTATCGCATCAGCGCTCGAGTACACGCTCAACTTCTGATTATTAGGGATTTCAACCTCCCGCAGCTATACTCGAGGGATTAGCACTCAAAGAACTCACTGGAACACACATTTCGCGAAGTTTTCGATCTAGTACTCATGTACAACCACGTTTTCAACCACACACTAATGAGAGGAACAGACCGGCCCTCTGTTCTAGACCTTGTTCTGACTTCCAACGAATCGGCCATTGAATCAATACTCTACGAAGCTCCATTAGGGCTGAGTGACCATGTGATGCTCGTGTTCGTTTATATCTGCAGTGCAACGAGACTCAGTGACGAATCGAAAGTCATCCGTAGAGTAGACTTTTAGAGACTCAAGAAAGCACTTTTCGAGCTAAACGATGTTCAACTTGATTTCAGTGACTCAAATACACATTACAATGCTTTGAAAAAATATCCTGGATGCAAATCCAGTCTTAATCACGATTTGTTCATAGGAAAGATGTCCACACCTTCCGTTTCTAAGTTCGCAGCAGAATCAGAAAATGGATTTCAATAAAAGGCGAGCCTGGGTCACTCATCGCAATGATGCCATCTGGTTACCATTTTGCAGAATACGTAACAGAGTCACCACCTTCATTCGGCAGGAAAAACAACAGTACCAACAATGTGTGGTGGAACGAATGGAAAAAATCCGAAATTATTGTACAAAAATGTGAATGAAAGTACCAAAATTAAACCAGGGGTTTCCACGATCATGACAGAAGAAGGACTGACCGTCACAGTCCAAGAGACGAGAGATGCACTTGCGTGCTTTTAACCTCAAGTCTGCTGCCCAAAAGAGCAAGTATCGCATCAATAATTATTAAACACAGTGGAACCACTAACTAAACAGGTGATAGATCAATTTGTAGTGGAGCGACACCTACGACGATTAAACACGAAGAAATTCCCGGGAAGGACAACATTACCCCAGCAATTCTTCATGTGTGTTGTAGAGAGCTTTCACATAGTTTAGCTGCGGTTTTCACCCAAAGTCTTCGCGAAGGTTGCGTACCTCTAGCGTTGAAAGCGTGTGTGATAACATTAATTTACAAGGGTGGCTGTCGTTCTGACGCATCAAATTACAGACCTGTAACTCTGTTACTCTGTATTTCAAAGATCACGGAGCTCATCATTAGTGAATGTATTGTGGGTCACCTTGAAGCAAGAGGTCTTTTGTCAGCAGCACAACACGGGTTTCGCCGGTCCAGATCTTGTCTGTCGAATATACTGATCACACTTAACGACTGGACTACGTCGCTGGACCAAGGTTACACGGTTCACGCTTGTTATATTGATATATCAAAGGCTTTTGACAAAGTTAATCACAGCCTGCTTCTGCAAAAGCTAGCGCATTATGGAATGAGGGGTAACCTACTATCGTGGTTAACAGATTATCTGACCGATCGGCATGTGCGAGTTTGCATTGACGGTGTGCTATCGAAAAGTATCGATGCCACGAGCGGGGTACCTCAAGGTTCAGTAATCAGGCCTATACTTTTCCTGTTATACATCAATGATATTACTGAAATAGTGCGGTGTAAGCTAGTTCTTTTTGCTGACGACATTAAAATATGGAAGCAAATTCGATCTACTAAAGATTGTTTGATGCTACAACAGGACTTGGATGCTCTGTATCACTGGTCCCTATTAAATCAAATGCGGTTCAACTTACTCAAATGTAATATGTTACAGCTTGGCCGTAATTACGACCACACATATCATCTAGGCCACGAAAACCTAACTTGTACCAACGCTGAGAAGGATTTTGGGATTTGGATCACTAATAACCTGAAACTGAATATGCATTGTCGAAAAGTGTTTAATCAGGCATGTGGTATTTTAGGAATCCTGAGGAGAATTTTTAAGCGGATCACGCCCTAAACACTTCCCTGCATTATAAATACCTACATCCATCCAACGATGGAGTATTTGATCACAGCGTGTGCACCGTGGCTGCGTAAAACATCGACCTCTTGGATAGAATTTACCACCGAGCAACAAAGCTATTTGAAGTAGAATGCCATTCCGAAACGCTAAAATCTCACCGGTAGCACAGGACCGGTTTCGAGGTTTTTGCCTCTCAACAGCTATGCATATCCGCTTGACTCTTCGCGTTTCGAACTAGTATTTATAAAGACGAATGGCGCAATGCGAATCGAAGTTTTCGTCTACTCACTACTTTATAAGCAGCTGAAGGGAATAAACTAAGCCACAACTGATCGAACGGCGTATTGCCGCGAGGGTTATTACAACCCCAGGATAGTTCGAAGTAGAATACCATCCTGAAACGCCTAGATCTCACCAGAAGCACAGGACCGGTTTCGAGGTTTTTGCCTCTCATCAGCTATGCGTATCCGCTGGACTCTTCGCGTTTCGAACTAGTATTTGTGTAGACAGATGGCGCAATGCTTCTACACAAATACTAGCTTGAAACGCGAACAGTCCAGCGGATACACATAGCTGATGAGAGGCAAAATTCTTGGAACCGGTCCTGTGCTTCCAGTGAGATTTTAGCGTTCCGGAATGGTATTCTACTTTGAACTCTTATTAAATCTTTTTAATATTTCTCTCAAATCCGAAATGTTTCCAACTCATTGGAAACACTCGGTTATTATCCCTCGTTTAAAATCTGGTAATTCGAACCTCGTTACGAATTATCGCCCTATTAATCACACTCCTATTCTCTCTAGGTTATTTGAAAAGTTAATTAAGAAATCTTTGTTGGACTACCTTGGCCCAGATGCGTTCTCCCCAGTCTAACATGGTTTCCTAAACCAAAAATCTTGTGCAACCTGCCTGTTAGAATATTGAGATCACATAACCTGTTCACTAGACTAAGGATTATCAGTGATTATTGTATTCCTAGACATGAGCAAGGCTTTCGGTCGGGTTCCACATACGCTACTCCTTTTAAAGTTATAATATTTAGGTATTCATGGTCCTTTATTAAGCTGGTTTCATTCTTTTCTGTCTGATTGCACCTTTTCAGTTAGCGTTAACGGTGTTAATTAACCTAATCAGCCGATTCCAAGTGGCGTAATTCAGGGCAGCGTTCTAGGCCCCCTTCTTTTTCTCATTTATGTTAATGATCTGCTAAGTGTTGTGAACCACTCTAAACTCTTTATCTTCGCTGATGACATCAAATTCGTCCTTTCATTTCTACCTAATGAAATGTCACAAACTCTGATATCCCTTAACACTGATCTTGCATCTCTATCAAGCTGGGGCGCACAATGGGGATTAGAATTTTCGGCTCCTAAGACACACTATATGGGAATACGCTGCTTAATCCCCTGTGACACACTTACATTAAATGGCTCAACCATAACTCCTTCTGCAGAAGTTAGGGCTCTCGGATTTAGGTATTCCTCTTCTCTGAACTTTGATGAGCAAGCAAGACATCTCCTCACGAGAGCACGACAAAACTTTGGTTTAATTAACCATAAATTCCTCTTACGTAAAAGTAAAATTGCACTATATAAAATGAAGGTCCTGCCAATTCCAGATTATTATAATATCATATATTCCCGCGTGGGGAGGCGTGATTTTTTTCTTTTAGAGAGACTTCAACGTAATTTCACCAAAATAACTTTGGGTTATTCTGACCCTCTGCCTTATCATGAAAGGTGTAATTTGCTGAGTGTCGAACCACTATGGCTACGCAGAATTCGTCTGAATCTGCTTCTTTTCTTCCGAATAATTACTCAACAGCGAGTTAAGCTTCAGTCTGGCATGCGCTTTCACGATTATATTCAATTGATCTGCGTAATCGAACAAGGCTATTAAATATCCCTTTCTCTCGCGCTAAAGTTAGACGTAACATCTTCTTAATTAGATATGCACAACTTTGGAATTTTCTCCCTCTCCATTTCCGTATATGCACATCTACAGGAAAATTTAAAACGCTTGTAGAAACTCTTAACGTTCACTCACTATCCCAAATCCTTAAAATAAACTTTTCTCCAGATATTCTATTCTCTCATGAAATCCCACGTTTCTAATTCCACATCTTTCCCCACATATCAGTATATCATGATGTCTTATGGTATTCTCTGGATAACTGGCCATTCAAGTGTCAGGTTACCGAACCCTTAGATATCTTGTTACACATCTTCATCGTAACCGTGCGTTTTATAATCATTTTTACCACATAACCATATCCTTAACCGTCATCTGCTCATATATCTGCATGTATTAGTATATCATGAGGTCAGATAGTATTCTCTGGATAACTGGCCATTCAAGTGTCAGGTTACCGGACCCTAGAAATGCTTTTATACAAATTAATCTCAACATTTCCTTCGATAACATTTTCTATACACCATTATGTTGATAACTTTATTTTATTTCTCATGAGGCATAGAAATTTCTAATTTTTTATCTTGAAGTGCAAAATATAAAAATCTACTAAAAATGAAAAAAACGTAAAAAAACTGAAAAAACTAAAAAAACATTGTTTTTTCAAATGTACATTCTTATTTCTTAAATGATGTACTATTTCACTTTGATGACCTCTCACCGTGCTGGTGAAGAGAAAATCTTTCATTATATTCCAGTGTCTTCGAATAACGAACCATCACTGTAATTGGCTCGAAATCTATCCGCCCGAGATTTGTTCCGTATGCAATTTGTTCTCCTGCAAGTAACGAAAATCCGGCTGTTGAACACATTTCGGTTCGATTGGTCTACATTTCTTCAACAGTATTGGAGCACAGCACCCTACTCCCTCCTCCCTGCTATTAGCCACACCCTCTCTCACCCCCCACAATTTCTTAGATTTTCTTATAACGATGGATTCATGTTCCCTTTTCAATCGTTTTATTCAAACTTTCCGTAAAAACATGAATTTATTCATATATAATTTATTTATCAATTTTTTATGACAGCTTCATTACAATTCGCACCACTTTTTCCATAATAACCTTCCATTTCTGTTCTCCATTTGTTTCTTGCATCCTTGCCATTCGTAAATCTTGACATAATTTTAATGAAATTTTATTTCTATTAGACATTGATAATTTTTTCTTACCTACTGTATATTAATTTCCCTTATTGAACGGAAAAAAAAATGTTTAAAAATCCCGCTCACTTCGGTCACTTGCACTGTACTATTTTCTTTTGCTGTTCAAATTTTGATAAACTGATCATGTATTGCATGCCTTGGATATCCAAGAATATATATTATTATTAACTATCCTGGGGTTGTATAACCCCAGTAATTACATATTTGGCATTGTTTATAAAAACTAGTTGTTAGGTATTTATCATACTAAACATGCCTTGGATATCCAATACATTATGCATGATTTTGTACAAAAATGTCATTATAAACATTGTTGTGCTTAATTAGTATGGAAACATGTCTAGGGTCAGGAAACTGGACACTGTTCAGCAAATGTCAACCAAATAATATTATCAGAACTCATGACTTAGTAATATCAACAAAGCTCAAATTAAAATTGAAAACATGGAATAACATTAGAGGATAGAATATATATAATAACGAATTAATCTTACTAATTCCACATAGTGAATGAATACACTATCAGTTCGATCACACAGTAAGATGATATTATAGTAATTTGTACAGTCTAATATTTCGTATCATCTCAATTTGTTAACTCATACATTGCGTTTCGTTTCGATTACCGATAACGGCATATTGATTTATCGATTTTCTTTTATTGTTATCACTCATATTTCACCAATTTTCTGTTTATTAACTCAGTAAACAATGTTCACCTTTTGAATATCGTTTGTACATAATCAACTCAGTCATTAATTACAATATACTCTTTGTCCACGCACGGTCTTCGTACTTCTGTGGTTGTCTCAGAATAAAAATTGTATGTGGATATAACTAAAATACACGCAGGCTCGGAATCCATTCCTCACTGTCCACTACAATATAAATGTTGCATTTTCATTTTTATTCAAGCAGACTGGTGACTATATATTATAATTGAATCAAAATCTGCATGCTTTATGAGGAAGGGTTATTCAAAACGTCTTGAAACTTCCATGGGTAAATCTACTTTAGGATATTTCCTGTTCAATAGTTGCAGTCATATTTTAAAACATTATTTTTGAAATTTACCAAAAGAATCTGCGGGAATATGATGTTAGACTTTACACACTAATTTCAATGTAGCTTCCGTGAGTGAATACAATGTTATAGTTTTCATTTCTCGGAACCAACGTCTGGCTACCAAAATGATTGAAAGTAAGTCTGGGAAACCCTACGAGGAAGTGAATTTTCTTCAAGTCTCTTATTACTTCGGCGTCGGCGTCTAGTGAGTGACCTTATAGAAACCTTCAAAATAATGTGAGGTTTGGGCGACGAGGGTTTGAAATCTGTTTTCTAGAGCGATCAACCCTTCAACTAGAGGGCATACGTTGAAGCTCGCCACAAATCACAAGCGTCTGAAACTTAAACAAAAACTCTTCAGTTAAAAAGATGTAAGCTTCTGGAACACGCCGCCTGAAGAACTAATCGCTTGCTTGAATTTAGAACGTGATCCCAATTCTTTGATTACACGTATTCTTGTTACATATCTTAACTTAATTTTATTGAAATAATATCTGTTGAATCCAATAAATATTTCCGGTTGGAACATGCACTCGAAAACCCTATTGTCTTCTCGAATTGAGATACGTAAATTATCTAAGCCTAGTAATTGTACTGTCAGATTAGACAGTGACACTTCAATTATTCTGAATAAATTAAAAAATTAGAATCAAAATTGTCAGAACTTAGAAACGAACTAGCAATATGCAGATCCAACAATATTTCTCTAAAACCGCTCTTATCACGCATGAACTCTGATATTGGAATTGACCACGATATATCGATTGAAGCCAATAAATTTATAGAAATTATGAGCACGAAAATATATCACAGAGAAGTTTGCTTGAAAACTGTTATCATATTTATGGTCGCAGATAATTACCCATTAATCGATTTTTAAAAATGTATATTCTCGACATATGGCATCCCCATTGAATGTTTCACCGTAGTTCGTCTTCGTCAAAAAACAGTTGAACAACGGACTCCCGTTTTATTAAAATTCTCAGATAAAAGTTTTGTATTGTATTTACTTGATAATAAAAACCTTTTGAAAAGTATACCCAGGTTCTCGGGTGTGGTCTTAAAACCAGAGTTAACACACGTGCAACGAAAATTCAACTATAAAAAACGCTAATTTATCAGCTCCACTATTAGTGACTTTACCTCAAATACCAATGAACAAATGTAATGTGAATCTGTAATCAAAATTAACTCTAATAATTCCCAAAGTTCTACACCCGCACCTGATAATCATGGTGTCAGTGTAACTCGACATCTGCATCTACCCTCGCCGCGTTTACCTAAATTAAGACAAACACGACCCTTTCTACCAAATCCTCCTACTTTCAGAGAGGCAGTAATCAGACAACCTCACCGACAACATATGAAGACAACTAATTATATAAGAGGTTCACCTAGTTTCGACAACCGTATTGACACAACTCGTTTACTAATGAATATTCCCCTACCATATAAGCAACACAATCACCATTATCAGCTCCTCCTATACCTTTTTGTAATATTCAACCTTATTATAATTTATCTACTAATACACTATATCCATCCTATTATAATAATTATATTCCCCAAACTTTATTTTATAATCCATATGTTTCTCACTCCAATTATGAACCATACTTTAACCCTAAAACCACTTTTTCAAAAACAGATAAATTGAATTTTAGGCCTAGTAAACTCTCTAATGCACATACCCCAAATCCTCTAACTTCTGACTTTTGTATTGGTCGTTTTGTAGTCATAATTGCTGGATCAATTATACCTAAAATCCATATTATTATTATTATATTTGCACAATCTGATACAGATATAGTGCCGTTCAACATAAACAATGAGAAGTACAAAGCGAGAAGGGGAGTACAAAGCGTTGTCATCGGCATCGTTGAACGTAGGCATCATACTACACGGTTGCCTACACCGAAGTAGGGGAGATTTCGTTTATGGGGTCCCACCCCTTCAGGGGGTCCCACCCCTTTAGGGGGTCCCACCCCTTAGGGGGTCCCACCCCCTAAAATCCATATACTAAAATCCTACTTATCTTCTAAACATGTAGATATTATTCTTATAACTGAATCATGGACTCGTGATGATCACTGTGATTCTAAACTCATGATACCTAACTACCAGTTATTTAGTAGAAACCGCATTCTGAAACGAGGTAGTGGTTGCCTTTTTTATGTGCATTCAAGATTTAAAGCTAATAGCACAACATCTTCGAATTTAACAGAACTTGGAGATTTACCATGGATAGAACTACCTATACTAGGTCTTTTAATAGGCTGCATCTACTACCCCTTAGGCTCAACTTCATCTAATCTGAATAAATTAACTCAAGCTTTCATCGAAACGTATTTATATCATGCACGCCATAAACTTATAGCCGGTGATTTTAACACGCCTAATTTAAACTGGCACAAACGAAGTAAAGTTAGCTCTCATACAAAGTTTATGAAAACGCTTGACTTACTAGGTTACAAACAATTTATTGATAGACCAACTAGAAATAGCAACATTCTTGACTCAGTCTTAACTCTAAATATTGATCCAAACAACTTACTTATATAGCATTTCGCGTTTAATGGGGAGCATAAAATATTATCCTTCCATCTATCATGAACTTGCAAAGCTACCAATGAGGTCAAGACTCTTCACCGTTTCATCGATTAAAACTTACTTTCAACACTTATAAGGATTGAAGATTAGTCTTAATTCTTTCTTTCACATGATTTCACAACGATATCCTCGACATTGCATTCGGAAATTATAGGTTTAATCGACAAAGCTAGCAGTCCTAAAAAACGCATAAAACAAACTAAGCTCAACAAAAATGGAAAATAGAATAAAAGAATGGTCTACATTTGCAATTAACAATAACGACATCTTCGCTCGTTTACGTTCCTATGAACTATTGAGTGACCAAAAACTCATTCTAGATCACACATTGATTGCATCAGAATATAGAACACTGAACAGTTGTGATAAGCTAAAATCACTTAGCAGGTTATTTAATTAACGATCCGTAAACTTAACCAGCAAAGTAGATTTTATTATTCAGGATCGAACTTATAATTTGGCAGAAATAAAAATTACAGACCCTATTACAATCTGCGAAGAATTTCTAAAATATTTGAATACTACTTACAATACTTTAATCTATAAAGGTATCTGTTAGGAGGGTCACCTCCAAACGAATTATACTTATCATTGTGTTTACTTTACACTAAATATTATTCTCCCTATTTTAGCCTACCCTTCATTTGGACTGTGGTGCTCTTTGTCCCACCTTGTATCAATAGAACTTTCATCCAGAACCTCTCTGCTCAATTGTCTGTTTGAGATACAGTTTAATCCTAGAACTCGGGATTATAACATTGGCGACGGGAATTTACAACGAATCCAATCATGTCATTTTCATCAGAGGATTTGAAAGCGATTCTTGATCATCAACACAAACAATTCGAACAAACACAAATGCGTTTGATTCAATCGCTAACACAATGTCTCAACCTTCAGTCTTCAACTCTGTCCCAGAGTTCCAATTCACCAGCATTTATGGAATCGACTGCTTCTATAATTTCAGAATTCAATTACGATCCTGCATCCGGTCTTACTTTCGATTCATGGTACAACCGATGGAAAGATACATTTCTGAATGAATTTTCCTGTCAAGATGATGCGTGGAAATCCCGCCTTCTTGTTCGCAAACTTGGAACTATCGAGCACGATCGTTTCACAAATTTCATTCTGCCCAAGCAACCGAAAGATCTTTGTTTTTCTGAAACTGTAGAGCAATTACGGGAAATTTTCGGAGATCAATCCTCCTTATTTAACACCCGTTACAATTGTTTGAAGCTATCGAAACGAGATGGTGATGATTACGTTACGTTTGCCGGCATCGTTAATCGTGAGTGCGAAAAATTCCAGCTACAGACCCTTACGGAAGATCAATTTAAATGTCTTATTTTCATCGCTGGTCTCCAGTCACCACAAGAAGCCGACATACGTACTAGATTACTTTCTAAACTCGAACACGAGAAAGAAGTAACTGTGCGTTCACTCACCACTGAATGCCAAAGACTGATTAACCTCAAACACGACACAGCTCTCATCCAGCGGACATCGCTGCCGACTTCATCTGTCACCGTACATGCCTTAGCAAAAGAGACAGTAACATCTGTCAAAAAGCCCCCTACGGCATGTTGGTCATGCGGAGATTGGCACTTTGCACGTTTTTGTCCATTTAAAAAGCATCAATGTCATCAGTGCCACAGACGCGGACACAAGGAAGGGTTTTGTCACTCCATGTTAAAAGGCAATCACAATCCATCAAAGAGCACCCCAAAAGCCGTCCGTCACAAGCAGTACCCTCATAAAAAACTGCTATCTAATTCCGTATTCGCAACGTTCAACGGAGAATTTCAATCTCGACGTAAATACGTAATTGTTTCAATTAATACCGTTCCGATCCGCCTCCAGCTGGACACAGCCTCGGATATTACGTTGATCTCACGTAACACATGGGAATTAATTGGAAAACCTCATATTCTACCCACCAGTCACGTGGCCCAGAGTGCATCAGGCAATACGTTAAATCTAACCGGAGAATTGATTTGTGAAGTCACTTTTAACAACCAACAGTTTTCTGGTAAATGCTATTTAACGGACTGTGCAAACCTGAATTTACTCGGACTGGACTGGATTACTAAACTTCAACTCATGGATGTACCTTTAAGTTCCATCTGTGAGGCTATCCAATCGCACACAACATCAGATTTACGTAATCAATTTACTGAAAACTTGAAAACGAAGTTTTCTGACGTCTTCCAAGACGGCCTGGGTTGTTGTACAAAACTGAAAGCTAGCCTCAAGCTTCGACCTGGTGTCACACCAGTATTCCGACCGAAACGTCCAGTCCCTTATGCTGGTCTTGCAGATGTCGAACAAGAATTAGACCGTCTCCATCGCTTGGGAGTAATCCACCCCATCAACTATTCCTCTTGGGCAACACCCATTGTTATTGTGAAGAAAGCCAGTGGTAAAGTTCGTGTTTGCGCCGATTATTCTACCGGCCTTAACGCTGCTTTAGACGAACATCAATACCCATTACCAATCCCAGACGACTTGTTCACTAAGCTCAATGGTGCAACGTGTTTCGCAAAACTTGATTTGGCTGATGCGTACTTACAGATCGAAGTTGATGACGACGCGAAGGAACTTTTAACAATCAACACACATCGAGGATTGTTTCAGTTCAACCGGCTACCTTTTGGTGTAAAGTCAGCACCTGCGATTTTCCAACAAATAATGGATTCCATGTTGACGGGTTTAACAGGAGTTGCAGCTTACCTTGATGATATTATCATATCAGCACCCAATCATGATGAACTATCAGATCGTATAGATTCTGTGCTCGAACGAATTCAACAGTATGGTTTCCGTTTACGGGCAGACAAATGCGAATTTTTTCTAGAATCTATAAAATATCTTGGTTTCATTTTTGATCAAAATGGTCGACACCCTGATCCAGAAAATATTCAAGCCATAAAAATCATGCCCCCACCAACGGATCTATCCACGCTACGATCATTCCTGGGACTTATCAGTCATTACAGTTCATTTGTTCCAGACATGCATCGTGTTCGTCATCCTTTAAATCATCTTTTAAAAAAGGACGTGAAATGGAATTGGTCAGCTGAATGTCAATCATCTTTCGAAAAAGTTAAGTCAATGCTCACTTCTGATTTGCTTCTTACGCACTATGATCCGAACATGGACATAACTGTTGTTTCTGACGCATCTAATTACGGTATCGGAGCTGTCATTTCTCACATATTTCCTGATGGTAAAGAAAAAGCAATCGCACATGCAGCCAGATCTCTGTCCACCACAGAGCGTAATTACGGTCAGATCGAAAAAGAAGCTTTAGCAATAGTCTTCGCAATCAAAAAGTTTCATAAAATGCTGTATGGACGTCATTTCACGCTCATAACTGATCACAAGCCACTCATCAGTATATTTGGTTCAAAGAAAGGTATTCCTGTTTATACAGCAAATCGTTTACAGCGTTGGGCTACCATGCTCTTAGGTTACAACTTTACCATAAAATATCAATCTACTGATGCTATTGGTCAAGCAGATGCATTATCCAGACTAATGGATTCGCAGCGCCAGCAACCTGAGGATACCGTCATCGCGTCAATAACCGTTGAACCTGACATCAGTAATGTTTTTACTAATATTATTCGTGCGTTACCAATAACCTCTGATATGATACGTGAGGCTACTGCTCACGATACCGTCCTTCAGAAGGTCCTACATTTCAACCGCACCCAATGGCCCCGTACATGTGACGAAAATCTTCAACCGTTCTTTCGGCGCCGTGGGTCTCTATCAGAAAACGCAGGATGCCTGTTGTGGTTGTGCCATCAACACTACAAAAGGATGTTCTCAAACAGTTTCACTTTGGTCATCCTGGCATTAGCCATATGAAAGCGTTGGCACGAAGTTATGTATATTGGCCTAACATGGATAAACAGCTAGAGGGTCTCGTAAAAACATGTTCTAACTGTCAATTGGCGGCGAAGACCCCTAGAAAAACCGAGTTATTTTCATGGCCCACACCAGAATCACCATGGTCCAGGGTTCATATTGATTTTGCTGGTCCGATTAACAATCAAAATTATTTGATCCTAGTCGACGCATTCAGCAAATGGCCCGAAGTGTTTCACATGGTTCGAGTCACTTCAAGTGCAACGATTACTAAACTGCAGCAGGTATTCAGCCGATTTGGTGTCCCAGATACTCTTGTTTCCGACAACGGAACAGCTTTCACTTCGGCGGAGTTTGCATCATTCTGTCAACAAAACAGTATTGAGCATAAACGCACGCCTCCGTTTCACCCACAATCCAACGGACAAGTAGAAAGATTTGTGGATACATTCAAGAGAGCACTCTTGAAACTCAGAGGGGAAGGAACCACGTCAGACATCATTGAAAGGTTCTTGCTCAGTTACCGAGCCACGCCGAATCCCAATGTACCTAACAGTGTATCCCCGGCAGAGGCACTCATGAATCGAAAGATTCGATTACCATTGGACATCATCCGTCCATCGTTTTCTAATGAGATGCCTAGAAACCGACGCATGGAAAACCAGTTCAACCATCACCATGGAGCCGTCAGTCGGTTCTATAAGCCAGGTGCATCCGTACTGGCAAAAGACTATCGAAGTGGTGGTGAAACATGGACACGGACAAATTGTTCGCCGCGTGGGACACGTGATCTATGAAGTTGATGTACAATCTTCCATCTGGATCCGTCATGCAAATCAGCTGCGCCCATCTTCTTTGCCCGAGATTGTAAACCACGATCCTGGTATTCCACTGGACATCTTGCTAGACACATTTGAACTACCTGAGAGGTTGACCATATCCTCGCCAGAAAAACGAGATGTTCAAACTAACTGTACACCAAGAAGATGGACCGACCGTGTTCGAAAGAAAGTCAAACCTTTGCAGCTGAACCCAAGTAAACAGTCCTATCGTTGAAGACTTCCTGGGGGAGGTGTTAGGAGGGTCACCTCCAAACGAATTATACTTATCATTGTGTTTACTTTACACTAAATATTATTCTCCCTATTTTAGCCTACCCTTCATTTGGACTGTGGTGCTCTTTGTCCCACCTTGTATCAATAGAACTTTCATCCAGAACATCTCTGCCCAATTGTCTGTTTGAGATACAGTTTAATCCTAGAACTCGGGATATAACAGTATCACTAGAACATTTCGGTCACCTAGTGTATTAAACACTATACGCATTAATCTGAATGACATTAATGAAGTCTGCAAGCAAACTACGTTCAGTCTCAAGCCAGACATGACAGGCATTCCACCCGCCATTTGCAGAATGGGTTGTGACGATTTCAAACTTCTTCTCCTGAACTTATTTAACACTTCAATCAAATCTGGAATCTTCCCATTGGAATGGAAACACTCTGTCGTTACACCCAGACATAAATCTGGCTTGAAGCACACGGTATCAAATTATCGCCCAATTAACCACACAGCAATAATCTCTAGATTACTTGAAAAAATAGTAAAAAATATCCTTAATCACTTATCTCCAAGTTTCTTCTCTAGAGCTCAACATGGCTTCCAAAATAAAAGATGTTGCATTACATGTTAGCTCGAATACCTTGACTATATTACTACATCGATTGAGGAAGGTTCGGTAGTTGTAGTTGTCTTCCTAGACATAACTACACCATTTGATACTGTTCCTCATAAGTTATTATTATCGAAACTTGAATCACATGGCATCGGTGGTAATCTTCTTTCCTGGTTAACTTCTTTTCTTACTGATCGCACTTACTCTGTTGAATTTAATGGCCGTAGATCACGCAGCCTACCTATTCCCAGTGGGGTGATTCAAAGTAGCGTATTAGGACCCTTACTATTTCTTATATATATCAATGACATACATAACGTCATTTCACATAGCAAACTGTTCTTATTCGCTGATGACATGAAAGTTGTCATCACTTTTCCAGCAAATCAAGCGCAAACCTATATAGCTCGACTAAACAATGATTTAGCTGCACTTGCAGATTGGGCAAAAAATAATGGTCTAACGTTCTCAACAGCAAAATCTAATTTTATGCCTATAAGATGCACGATACAAAATAATTCAATTCTTCTAAACAATAACGAAATTCAAATGATTGACAGCACGCGTGATTTACGATATCGATATTCTTCATCACTCACTTTCAACGAACAGATACGCCACCTTATTATTAAAGCCAGACAAAGTATGAATATTATACACAGATCTATAATTCAGCCTCATTGTAAAATAGAAACGTATAAATTATTCACCATTTCTATCTTTGACTATTGTAACATAATATATACTAATATAAATAAAACCGATATCAGTAGATGCCTCCAAATGAGGTTTGGATGCCTCATGGTACAAGCTTTTCCCTGACTTTTTTCCGTGAATATGAAAGTCGTCTGTCTATAAAATTGGCATGAAAATGGTTAGCATTTTGAATTTATACGGTTTTTTTCACAATTAAAAAATAAACACACACAAATACACAAAAATACATAATTAGAGTTGCTTCCGGGAAAACCTTCCTAAGTATCTAACCGCTTGTACGTGGATAGAACGAGTTCAGAAGTGTATCGGATGGCTCGAAACATCAGCCTATCCAGTTTTCAGACCTCGAATTTGTAGGACACATATCGATAAATGCAGCATGAAAACGTTCCACATTTTTATTTTTATACGCATTTTACTACAATTAAAAACACAAAAATGAAATAGCAGGAAAAACAAAACTGCAATTAAAAATATCATGTTTGAAATTTACACAATAATCTCTCCTTAGCTTACAGATCACAAGCTCGGTGAACAGAATCACATTTCTATATATATATATTAGTGGCCACACCCATCCTTATACTAGCCAATGAAATATAAGATACAATATTCTTTGCATGCTGTTTTTTTCCGGCACACACACCACGACCGGGTATCGTTGCTGTTTGGCAGCACTCATCAGGTAGGGACAGTAGGATCAAGATCCGCGTAAACATGTGTTTGGACACATGTAATTGAACAGGTTGGTCGTACCAGCCTTATCCAACACCGGCATACAAGTGCTTTTTGTTTACCATTTCTCCACTGTTTCAAGCGCATGCGGATCCTGATCTTACTGTCCCTACCTGATGAGTGCGAACAGCACGAAACCGGTCGTGGGGTGTGTCTGACGGAAAAGCATGCAAATGAATACTTTGTTTCATGGTTATGGGTTTAACCCCATTAAACGTGTTTGGACACATGTTATCAAACTGGTTGGTCGTATCAGCCTTATCCAACAGTTGCATACAAGCGCTCCTTGTTTAAAATATAAGATCTTAATGAGCGATTTTATTGTTTGGTCAAGAATCATTGTATTTGTATTTGAACGTCGTAGTTCTTTGTGAGGACCCAATTTAACACTGTCAATCAAGCATAACTTTAGAAAGCTATTATCGTTTAATCTCTGTCGCGGATATACTAATGAGAACCGAGGGATCATCTGATAGACGACCGAGCGTCAAGCTTTCGCAAGCCGTCTGGAAACATTTATGGAGTATCATAGCCACTGGCATATTCCGGAGATATGAATAAAAAACAACTTCAGTGGCAGTGGGCGCTTCTCAATAACTTTTAATGAACATAAATTACGGTCTCTCGAATGGTTTATCCATTTCTTACAGTCTTGAACCTGCTGACTGAACATTAACGAAAAAGGCATTTGTTTTTAACTTACACTTACTTAAATATTGCATGATTGATATTTACATCGTATGAATTTGGAAATAATGCTCCAGTAGCTTATTTGTGATGCCTTTCCTAACGTATATCAAACATCATGATTTTGTTTAAATGCCTCAACATAATCAGTTTCACAATTTCATCATTTTTGAACATTCAATCGAATCACGAATATGTTTGCTCCTGTGGTATTGGCAATAATATTTATAAATATTTTTGTTCCAAACAAAGCATTCGAAGGCAATTTGATTAACTGATAACTTCTTTTAGATGTAAAAATAATCACAGTTGCTACGGAATATAATGATGCATTAGAAAGATTTCAGCGTTCAGCTCAATCCAACAACTTTGAAGTTGAAGTAAGACTTGATATTTTAAATTTATGACAGGTTCTCGGATTGGACTCTGACTGGAAAGGTGGTGAAATGTCCCACGGTATTGGAGGAGGACAGAAAGTTTTGTTATTAAAGAAAGCTCTTTCAAAACACATGATTCATGGAAATTATTTAATCATGTTTACTGACAGGTATTTCTGGATCTGACTTTATATGGAAAATCGAAATAGAGAATATCAAGATTATATTGATATTTTATGATGAACCGTAGCAAAATGTTTAATGAAATAATTCTTACATTTAAGTTCGAGTTATATAACTATAACACTAAATTATAACTAAGATCACAATAATCATAATATTTAAAATAGAGCTTGGAGATTTCTACATGTAATCGTTGCGTGAAAAAAATAAATGTGTTTGTGTTGAGTTATTAAAGGGATACACACTGATTTGCCACCTGCTAGATACTTTAACAATTAATGACGCTGTAAAAATATTCTTTTTAATACCATGCCTATAGGATAGCGAGACTTTTAGTTTCTTACTTCAAAATAAAACAGATTAGGCATCATAGATATTCCTGAAAAAATTTGCTGTCAAATCGGTTCTCCATCAAATGTTACCTGCGCACCAACGGGGTTTCACCAAAAAAGAAATGTATGCACCAAATATTTACCTTGCGTATGATTCTAGAGCATTGTGCATGTTTTCGCATATCAAAGCATGTTTCTAATTTCTGCACTGTGCTGGTTTTCGTATACTGTTTCTCTTCGGACATTGTGTAATCGGATGTGTCCCCATTAAACTCTGGCTAAATAAAGTCTATTACATCTCTACTAGGGATCATGTTTTCGTCTATGGTAAAGAAACTTGCAAATTCATTTTTACAAATAGATTGTTTGATAATGTCCGATATCGCCACTTCTGTTCAAGAATATTATCAAGTGGGTTATTAAGAAGGCACTAACAAACTTTTCAGGCGGTTAAATTTTGGACGAACCACTTGACTTCTGATTTCGACTACGCTGATGATATCGTTGTTTTGGTAAAATTGCCGATATGTTACAGACGCTTCAAGATTGCATTATTAGCTTCGCTGCATACGTGGCCTCAAAATAAATACGTAAAATATCCAAAGAATTTCTCTATATTGGTAAAGCGATGGTCTAGTGAAAATTAGGTTAATTTAGAGGTTGATTCTCCTCGTAATAGGCAATTAAATTACAAATACATGTTTGTGATAAGCGTTGAATCAGTCACGTAGATCAAACACGTATTTCTAAACGATGATCCTCATTTTACTACTTCATCAATGTGATGCATGGCTGATGTGTTCAAAAGACGAACTTCCTTTGAATGGATTCGACCATTAATACCTCAAGATAATTTTGGACAACCGAGATAATGACAGGATATTCAACGCCGTTTTTCGAGAACAATGTAACAATACCTCAACTCTTCTTAAACCATTTGCGAAACCTGTAATATTTTGGCTGAACCATGTGAAAGACAGATTTAGCACTCGCAAAGTTTTCCTAGACACTAACCACAGCCAACTTGCCGTCCGATACAAAGTGATAAAATAAAAACCATGCTGTACATTGTCCAGAGATTGCGTACCGTCTGCAGTGTTCAAAAGTGGTAGCGCGACTGAATAACAATATTCCTCAATGTTTTTGAGATGGACGACTATGGGCTAGCATAATTGAAGTCATCATTGAAACTATTTAATCTACTCGTGGAGACAGCCACACAAACTAATCTGAAGTAATATTATTCCTCGTTATTCATCAATCATTCTCGAAAAAACAGCAAATCATTCGTTTTGATTTTTGAATTGTCCGTAGTAGTATTTTATGATTATACCTCAAAAGTTTATGTTATTTCAAAAAGTTCGGTTAAATACAATTTGTCACACACGTTATGATAATTTTGATTATTAACACGTATCTGAGTTCAAGTAGCAGCATAATTTGTTTTTTTCAAATTGATCTGATCTCGAATTATAGAATCGAGTCACTTATCCATGTTCAAGGTTATTTTGCTCCAATTCTAATTTTTACTCAAAATTATCTGCGTAATTTATATACAACTAAATCTTTAAATTTGTTTCAACTTATTGCAATACATTTAAACGTTTATCCACACATTAGTTTTTATTCGTCATTATAAACATTTTAGTTATGATGTGGTTATCTTGGACAAAAAAGAACGTCTATTGGAAGAGTATAAAAAGATTGGTAAACGCGTGCTGTTTGGCGCAGAAGATTTTTGCTGGCCAGAAAGAGGCATGGAAGTAAGATTGAAATCTAATCAGAGTATATAATTAATAATCCTGGTGCAGACTTCGTTTTAAAGCCAATAGTTACATATTATGTGAATTATGTATCACTACTAAACTTATTTGTGTACTTATACACTTTGAATGCAGCAAATTAGAACAGAACTTTGGTTTCAGCTGACCAGAAAGTTAATCGACATAATTATGTGTGTTTCATATTTCAAACCATGGAATGTATTTTATTATACATCAACCAGAATTTCGTGTTGATTTTATATTTTGAAGAACATTAATCACAGAGTTTAACTTTACCCATCACAAATAAAATGTTTATTATCATAGTTTTGAATTATTAGGGTTTGGAATCATTACTAAGAAACGGTACAGCTGTTTCAGTCTCGGTGCATTAGCGCAGTCGCTGTTGAGTTATGGCAGTCGAAATTTATTTTATGAGCATAAGACGATTAAAAATGCCATAGAGGCTGCCATTCGATAATAAGTAACAGGTCGAAAGCGAAGTATACTATCTTTAACCATACTTCTTGTCATCTCTCTTTGAACTGCTGAACTTCATTTCGACTTGATAGATGATATAAACATGGGAAAACGCATACTCAAGAAACAATCCGTGTTTTGTCACTACTAAATGTATATATAGCACCAAACATCATGGTGACTTTGCTGCAAAAACTCCAATGACAGAAGAGGTGATACAAAATGTCTGGTGATTGCGCTCGATTATTTGAACCCATTGCAAAAGATTTCACCACATGGAGGTCCTCAGGCTACTAGTATAATATTCATATTTCTAGAAAATAACACCAATTGATTATTCATCACACCTTTCACAGAAATTGTATCCAGAGGTTGGACCAGGAGAGAAGCGCTTCTTAAATTCCGGGGCTTTCATCGGTCCAGTTAGTGATCTGTACGCGATTGTTAGCCACGAGGATATTGCGGATGATGGTGACGATCAATTGTATTACACGAAAATATTTCTGGACGAGAAAATGAGAGTAAGTCTCATTGGTAAAATCTGGTCAATTCATGTGATACCATCGTCTTATTTCATATTGAGATTGATCACGGAAAAATGTAGAAACAGAAATCTCGAAACTCAGTTTTAATCCAATATATTGTGGTACTCAAAGTCCTATCCCTTACACAGCCACTACCGGGTACTGGCTGTTTGCCGTCATCATGTGAAGACTGTAAGATCAAGTTGAGTGAGCCTTGAAATAGTGATGAAGTGGTCAACCAAGTTGTATGCAACTGTTGTATAAGGTTCTTACAAAGAATTACGTTGTTCAAATACATGATTAAAAAGTTATTCCTGACCAAGCGCTCGAGGCGTTTATAACAGCAGTAGAAGTAAAAAAAATCAAATATTTTCAGACATGAAATAATAGCGCATAACGATTCTTGTGAAGAATAACTACTTGTATAAAGGAATTTCTTCCCAATGTGTCTGTTTATAATCAATAATAATACATGCGCCATGAGAAATCGAAATGTGGCGACCAAGTGAAAACCCGTTCATTCACATGAGCAAGAGGTCATATACATGAATTCGGCTATAACTCGCGGTTGACTAACTACGAAACGTCATCAACGAAACAGGAATCTGCAAGATTTTTTTTACTATACATCCAACAATCCAATAAGTTATCAGCCTCAATCTAAGTGGTGGACAATGGATAAACACATCATTATCTGTAAAAAAACTTATCAGGTTATATTTGACGATCTATAGATTGCAAACAGGAAGAATTGAATTGTCAACGGTAATTCAAGAATTTTGATCGTCTAAAAAGCAACAAGCATAACAATAACCATAGGATGGTGAAAATTAAAATGTATGTGTATCAAACAGGATAATCAATTAGATTTAACAGAATTTAAGTCTGGAAACGAATAATTCAATAAAAACTAGCTTACTGTCTTTTTAAACTCGTACAAGCAAGTGCAGTTAGTAAAAATAGAAAGTAAACTTTTCCAAGTGAAATAGACAAGGACAGAATAAAAATACCCCTTATATTTTAGGTGTGAACAGGGTTCTACCAGCGTATATTCATGGGTTCGATAATCTTTTGTATCCTTTCGAGTGAATAAACCCTTTCAGGTATAATTTGAGAAATTACCATCGGGTTAACGCCAAGAGATGTTAAACGAAAAGCGTAGAATGCAAGCCTACAAACTTTAGTATGTAGAGAATGGAGCTGATAAGTCTAGCGATGTTTGGCGACTAGATACTTGTCACGTTTCTCCTCAGTAAGGTCTGTGGACTTAAGTCTCGATATAGTGAAACGCTTCACGTCGTTAGTCATGCAAATTAGTGCACACAAGTTAAATACAGGACGTGAGGTTAGGCATCTCTCTTGTGACCAAGTTTCAGTTTATCTAAAGCAGCAGGGATTGGGTCCTAAGTGCCAATTCTAGGTAGGGCACATCCAGATCGACACATCCTTAACAGATATAACATTATTTGCGCGGTATGAACTTTTGGATTCAGTTTGAAATCACAACGATTAGTTGCGTTGAAGTTTGCGACAGTAGCATCATATTTCAAAATCAGTTTACTGCCAGCAAAAAGGATTTTGGGAATATAATATCGACACATCAGATCATCACACAGTGACTCTTGAACAAACAGAAACAATACATCCATCATTCAAAAGCGTATCAAAGTTCCACTCAAGAATTTCACCTCCGTTCTATTTTCAAAAAATTGGTTCGTAGTATAACACTAAGCTGTCCGTCATCTCAAGGTCAAACATAGCCTACCCACTCATTTGGTTCGGAATACAACTAATTGTAGGTTCTGTGTGTGTTAAATACAAATAGTAATAAACT
Source organism: Atriophallophorus winterbourni (assembly GCA_013407085.1). Classification (NCBI taxonomy): domain Eukaryota; kingdom Metazoa; phylum Platyhelminthes; class Trematoda; order Plagiorchiida; family Microphallidae; genus Atriophallophorus; species Atriophallophorus winterbourni. The sequence goes on along the minus strand of JACCGJ010000500.1, from coordinate 20,608 downwards.
GTTCATTAACAACGAGTGCACGTCATTTTGCTCAAGTTAGATTGATCCACGATTAGATTAGATGATACGTTATTTTTTCATGTAAAATTTTGTAAGACATTCTATTTTTGCCCCCATTCCAATGAATTAATTAGTTTAGCTCATAATTGTGGGCATATGAAGATATGTGAAGATGCGCTTATAAAACTACGAAATAGATTTTGTCGTTAAACAACAATGTTTGTCATATGATACGTTCAATTTCAGTCACAGCACAATATCGGTTTGGATACAACTGCGAAAATCTTTCAAAATCTACACGGAGCTCTCAGTGAGTGGCAAGGAAATTCAATGTTTTACATTGTATTCGTTACTGACGAAGGAACAGATAAGTTTGAAACGAAATTTATACCACGCCTCCGAGAGTGATAGAATTATTTCAATCGTTCAAAAGTGTAAATGCGATGTTAATAATCTCATTTGGAAGCAAAATAAGTGTCATTAAAGCGCGCACTCGCAAGTTTGAAAAGCTACATGCCACGATTTGATGTTATCGGTTATTTTCGACTAGCAAATTTGATGAAGGGATTGAGGGATATACAAAATGATACGAAAAAGTTTCAGATATTTTTTGAGGAAGTACACCAGAGCGTTCCTGTGAACCCAGTGTTGCGTAAAACATGCAGTGCTCAGCATCTATCCAAGAATAATTCATAGCATAGATTCTCGCAAGGTTAAATGAATGGTATGAAAAGCAATCAATTCAATTTAGTTCAATTTTAATGGTCTACAAAGCATATAGCTTTGCAAATACCACAAAATAATATGGGAATTACGAATAACATAGGTAGTGAAAACGGGATTTATTTGCTTACTGCGCAGTTCATGAATCAGGTAAAAAACCATAGAGCAGAAACTGTTTTCAATTGGTTGGATGGCACATGTAAATCCATGGGTCAAGATGTATAGTTTACTTAGAAGCATGGGTTCAAAGTTCAAAGCTTTAATAGTGTAGAATAGATAGGTTTGGCACGGATGAGTAGTCACAAAACATAAACAACATATTCTCCAAAAATCGCATAAACAACAATGCCCATCAGATCTAATCGGTGTTAGCTTACACCGTATCCGATGGGAAGACCTGACACGGAGATCTGTTCGGTTGGGCGACCACAACAGATGTTGCTGGCTCCTTCTGAACTGGTCGGGCAAACAAAGCTACTCAAATGTGCCAGCCTGGAGAACAGTTCATAAAC
>JACCGJ010000500.1:0-18373 GCA_013407085.1 Atriophallophorus winterbourni | reverse complement strand
TGTTTTACTGTACATAACAATTGACCTTGATAACACACTTCCCGTGGATTCGTGTTCCGTTATTGCTACCATGTACCTTCGTGCACCATTTTGGCTACCGCGATAAAACATTCATCTCCTGTGCCTTTTCTACAACATTCTTGGGGACATTATTGTAGTGGTCAGTCCACCACACTATTGACTATAATCGGCAACATTTTTCAATCTATACAGAAGTAGAAACTAAAATGCAATATATATTTTTCCATGTCCAGCAAATTTAATTAGATCTACATATGACAGTAATTTATGATACATTTCATGTCAAACTCTCATTAACGGATAACCGGAATGATTCGAGAAAGTAGCGCAAATATTTTTTCAATAACGTTATATGTGTTCTACGATCTAACGTAGTACTCTGTGGACAAAGCTGAACATCGTTGTATGTAAACTCATCAGTAATATTCAATATATTTTTAAAACCAGGTGGCTAAAAATGAATGAACTTGCATAAAACACCAATATTCGATAATAGACTAAGATTTTTCCGACGGTTCAGATGGTTTATATGTTTTTAATGAAAATCGATTTGTTAAATGACTTTCCTTAATAAACATACAAAGTAGAATTATTAAATCAAATGTTAACACTTGTTAATACATCTATAAGAATATATTATGCTGTGAAATTGTTGAGTGAGAAGTGCTAAAAAATCTAACTTATTAGTAGAATTATGCCTTTTTTTACAATATCATGCACAATAAATTTCTAACATTTCCTAACAACGAAAAAATGTGAATATTTTTTCAATTCAAGCGGTTTTATATCGTCATGACAACGAACATGACAAATGAAAAATATTTTATTCAGTTCTGCGTAAATCGTTAAACAGGTATTTTTCGCTGCAATCAACAACGCAGCAAACCCGTAAACCTCAGATAATAAGGACATATTGTTGGTCATATATAAAGGTTATGTATGAACTGTGTATTTGAGGAACTAGATACATTGACCTGGACGCATTTTACGTTCACGCGTGCTCAGTGACCGCTCTTCTTTATCGTTGTACGCGTTTTGGCTACCGCGATAAAATCTTCATTGTTCTGTGGTTTATCTTGCCTTTGTAGGACGTTATTGCAGATATCAGTCAACTACAAATTGCTGATCCCGATGTGATAGACATATCCATCATGCACTACAAATTCGTGAGCCCTATATACACGCATTCTTCATGTATTTTTCCCTCTACATCAATTTTCCAGATGTCAATTAGCGGTATTTTTTCCAGGGAACTTTTTTATCTCGTATTATGGTGCATTTTTACATTGTTTTCTCCTAACCAGTTTTAGAGGTTAAAATATTCTTTTGCCTTATCTTTTTTACCTTGAGCGATAATAAACGCGCTATGCAGTCCTCGACGGTTATCACAAAACCCAGTTTTATTCCACCCTGAGTTTTGGGTTTATTTCTTAGAAATTGAATTTAGTGCCTAAAGTATCTTTGATGATACATTCATGTTTTCGCAAATAACGCAGAACGTCCAAGCTGATGTGTTGGAATAATCTCGCGTCTCAGTGCTGGCAGCCCCCGAATGTGACCACTACCTTATCGTCAAGCAGTTCCAGTTCCGGTTTTTCCGGTGTGAACGACCTAGGCTACAAAAGGTGTCCGTTTAATTGTAAGTCGCCGTCAAATTGCCATCTATCATATTAATATTAGGGACACCGCACATGGATGAGTCTGTATTGAAAGAATTATCGTTTCAGCGACTCTCTGAGTACGTGCAAGCCATGTTGCGAAAACCTCGAGCAACATGTAATGACGACTACTGTCGTCAGCCCGAAACGGATAGGTCGTCTTTTTTTCAGCCAGTATAGGTCTTTGGGTTTACGCTTTCTAATAGACAGATGCAGAAGTCAGTATACTGCTGGAGGAACCCTACGCAACGTCTAGCCCAGTAAGCCAAGACTCAAAGGCTGCAAAACTAATTGGTTATAAAAACAACGGTCAACGCGCCGCGACCCTTGATTTAGGATTGCAACTTGATTTTCCATAGATATTTACGATCGCTGCGGTTACATTTGCAACATTCGGCGTTGAGTTTTTACACTCCTTCGACCTCCTTGTCGATTTTCGGCGCGCGCATCTGATAGCTGGAACTACTCGTCTGAAAGATCTTGGCACCCGAGCAGTGAAGCAAGGATTTCCTCGGTTTGAGATTTGGCGACGTAGAACTATGCTATGCATAGTTGTTCGCGAAATTTCCGATTTTGATTTAATCATCATCTACTTCACTACCGACGGTCACAATACCAGTTGAACACCACATTACCACCACTGATCTCCCTGTTTCGGACAAACGAGGCGGTTACCGCCAGATAAGTTGTAGATAGAGAGCAAGGAGTTCCAGAACAAGCTAGCTCCTGGTCCTATCCACTACATATGACGCCAAAGAAAAACTTGAACGATTGACGACCATGTGGCGATTACCGTAAGCTGGACAAGGCAACCGTACCCAATAGGTACCCAATTTCGCATAGTAAGGTCTTGACAGCCAGTATCCATGAATGTGATATTTTCAGTAAGGAGTGACTTCGTTCGTGGCTTTGTATCTGAGAGAGAAAATCAGCGCCAGGCCCAAGGATTCAACGACGATTGATGTTTTCAACCACACACTAAAGGCCGTCAGAGAAAAAGTCCTCGGGTACAGACAGAGGGGCAAATCCTGGTGAATCTCTTCGAAAACCTGACAACTCATAAGACAGAGAAAAGATGTATAAAAACACATGCTGAACAAGAAACCGTTTAATGAAAGGAATGCAATCACTGAAGAGTATAGAATGAAAGATAAAGAGGTTAAAAAATCAGCGATGAAGGACAAAAGACAGTATGTGGAAAACCTGACACAACAAGCAGAAGAGGCGTGCCGAATGAATGATCTGAGAACGCTATATCAAATTAATCGAAAGCTCTGCAATCGCAGTCAGGCAAGCAGTCAAAAAGTGAGGACCCAGGGTGGAGATGTGCGAAAGAAGAGTGAGCCAGATGGCGAGAACATTTTAAACTCATTCTGAACCGCCCACCTTCTCAAACCAACGTCGATATACCTGAGGCAGCTATAGACCTCGACGTCAACACAGAGCCCATCAGCCTCCAAGAGGTGCAATTCGATATTCAGAGGTTGATAAATGGGAAGACACCAGGTGTTGATGGAGTGTATGCCGAACTTCTCAAGGCGGAAACCGAAGAGACGCCAAAAGTTTCACTAGAACTATTCCAAAACATATGGGATACTGAGCAGATACCGGACGCCTGGCGTTCGGTTACTATGATCAAACTTCCCAAGAAAGGTGACTTGAGCTACTGCACTAATTGGCGAGGTATTACGCTTCTATCAGTCACGAGCAAATTATTCTGCCGCATCATTCTCCGACGTGTCTTCAATGTAGTTGAATCCATTTTACGACAAGAGCAAGCCGGTTTCAGGAAAGAAAATCTTGCATTGATCAAATGTTTGTCCTCAGTCAGATTTTTGAGCAGACACATGAATGGAATGCAGAGCTATGTATGTATCGAATTCCAGAAGGCCTTTGATAGCGTTTACCGACCAGTGTTACGGAAAATCCTCCGTCATTATGATATACTATCAAAGATAGTAAATCTCATAAAAGCCTTTTATGAGACGTTTGAATGCCAAGTCGCTTACAATGGAATGCTCACTGAGAAGTTTGAGGTTCGTATGGGAGTGAGGCTAGGAAGTATCCTCACACGGATACTCTTCATCTTAACAATAGATTGGATTATGAATCAGGTGACCGATGGCACGGCAGCAAGCATTCCATGGACCCCAGCGGGACCGCTAGAAGAACTGGACTATGCGGATGATGTTGCCCTCTTGGCATGCAAGATCAGTGACATCCAGAACAAGAGCGATCGACTATCGGCATTTGGCAAGGCGGTGGATTTAGAAATTAACGCTGGCAAATCGGAGGTAATGCAGAAGCATGCTCCGGAGCAACCACCATTGTTCGTGGACGGTCAACCGCTCAGTGAAGTTACAGATACAGTCTATCTTGGGAGCAAACTGACTGTAAATGGTGACTGTGAATATAAGGTCGTGAGAAGGATCAGGAAGGCAAAACAAGCATTCAGCATTCTGAATTCTATTTCTAAATCCTCCGCTTTCAGCATTAACACGAAGATCAGACTCTTCAAGAGCAACGTTCTGAGTGTGTTGCTGGAAGACGACTGCTGCTATTGTGCGCAGATTGAAAGTGTTTCAAACTAAGTGCTTGAGAAGGATTCTATGGATTTTTCGGCCAAACACCATTTCGAATGAAGAGCTCCTGAGAAAACTGGTCCGTATGTGGTATCTACCGTAGTCAAAAGACAACGGTGGAGATGGTTCAGTCATGTCTGCAGGATGGATCCCAGTTCTCATACGGAGGTAGCCATTCACTGGCTTCCGTAAGGTAAACGAAAAAGGGGACGGCCCAAGAAAACTTAACGCAGAACGTTGGAACGCAAACTAGATGCACAAGGATTCACGGTGAAAATGGCAACGGAAGCAACAGCAGACCGGAACTACTGGCGTGGGGTTGTCTTCGCCTCATGTGCCACCTGGCACGGAGAGGACTGAGTGAGTGACTGAAAAACTGACATTGTTCGGGTGTACAGCCAAATTACAGTAGCAGAAATAGAAATCTCTAAGACGGCAGTGACCGCGCCTATTGGACTCCACGAAATTGTGCGTATGCCGTTCTTTCTATGTGATGCGGATCGAACCTTCCAACGATTTTCGGATCAGGCTTGCAGTTGTCTCGATTTCGCTGGCGTCTTTCTTGATGATGTACTAGTCGTTAGCACCTAAGTGAGACCATATTCGTCACACGGCTGCGCTGTTCGATCGTTTGTCCAGTCACGATGATACAATCAACGCGAAAAAGTGTAGATCTTTTCAGAGCACAGTCGATTTCCTAGGTCGTAGCCTCTCGGATTCAGGTATTGAACCACTGGAATAAAATAAAAGAACAATCCTGAACGTCATAGCTTCAAGGATCTCCGGTTATTTATTAGCCAAATCAGCAACCGCATCTCTTAAGAAGCCTATCGCGGAGATCACATCCCTGAAGCACTAAAATCCCATATGCCACTGTCACTATTCACCGACGCATCCTCCAAAGCAATTGAGTAGTGCTACAACATTATGTTGACGTGTCATGCTTCCTGATGTACTTTTTCTCAAAGCGACTTGACCCGGTAGAGCCTGGGTACAGTACATTCGGTGAGAATTATTGGCAATTTATTTGAGGGTCAAACGTTTCCTCCATTTTCTGGAGGGGTGACAATTTAACGTTTTAAACGATCATAAGCCCGCGATCCACTGAATGAGCAGATCTGTGGATTGATACTCCCCTAGAGAGACGATACACCTGCTGAAATCACATCTTATGGATTCCTTATCCTTGGCATCATACCTATGCTCTTGTCAGACAGCTCGGGTGATATCCTCTGGGACGTACGGCGATCCGCTTCCCGAGTTCTTATCCAGTCTGCGTTCAGACAGCGAGTGTTCGATACAATACAAAATATTTCTCATCCGGTTATTCGTGCTAGATGGGACGACAATACGAAGTCGAGGGTGGACGGAGCGCATCCATGATAAACCTCACACGCTGGTGCAACGAATGATCATTGAGCCATTAGATAAACGTTTCGCAATGTTCGGTGAATACATCTGTTGGGACGGTCCAATCTATTTCTGCGAGGTTGAAATCGTCCAAAATTAGTACGCTGAGACCTGTGCGAAACAAAACAACGAGCAACTTCATGCGTTAAGGTAATGGACCGTTGTGGGACAATTGAGACCGCATCCTTTGAACTCGAGCAACTAGAGGAAACATTTTCTCGGCTCTCATCATCATTAGCAATAAGCAAAACAACGTCGTCTGGGCCGGACAACAAAACTTGTGGCGATGTGCTGTTCGCTATGATCGTCTGTGACTGAATAGCGATTTGCGCTACGTCAGGTTCACGAATGAAGATGTTCCTACTGCTGACATTCTCCAATTCAAATCGAAACAAATTTGCCTAATACGGAAAGGAGGGTTTTTGGGTTTGACCTGAATTTCATCTATGGTTGATTTGGCGATATGTTCAGCCCTAACCACGAATGCATCCCGATAAACTTGGTATTTGGATTCAACTAGAATTGGCCCAGGGCGGTTACCCATCCTTCATCTTCCTACAGCGTGGACTCGCACAATGGGAAAACTTCAGACCCACTATTCCATCAAGATCGCTGATACACCAGCGATAAAAATCTCTGCAAGACTTGAATTTTTCAATAAACGATTCCGCTCAGTTAAAACTAGTACATTTCGAGTTCTAGATTTTGATGCAGAGGAATTACCCTGCGGTGTCTCAATTTTTTACCGAAACCATTCAATTCCGAGATAATTCGATCCAGCAAGAGTGAGCCGGCATCTATTAAATTTTGGTCCTATTGTGTACTGTCCATGCTGGTCTTAGTACGTTATCTCAAAGTTTCAGCTCTATTGACCACCTTGGTATTGGTAGATCGCCCGGGAGGATGGGGAACTGAGTAACTTTGTGTACTTTTCCATTGACTGTAGTTGGTGGAGATATCATATTTACACGGATTTTCGAACTTCTAGCAACATTGACCACATTGGGAGGCCGGTGTAACTGGGAAGCTTGGTCATCTTTCATCTTGGCTGCAGTTGTTGAATGGGTACAAAATTTGACGATCTAGGTGAGATTACAATTTTGTGTAGTATTTCACTAATGAAAGCTCCATAAATAGCATATTTATTGCAGCTCATACAATACCACTGGAACAAGCGGTATTTTATATAAATCTTGTAGTTAGATTTATGTATACAAGTGCATATAGGGTGAGCCCAACGCTTGCAAGCTGTGCACTCAATGCCCCTGACCGAAAAAGCATCGCAGCACCGCGCTGATCGATCGCTTCTTGACGGTTCTTCCAGTGGTCAAGTGGTCACGACCTAAAGATGTCGTATACATAATGACAAATCGAACCACTTCGAATTCGTTTGCGTCCACTTATCCGTCGCCGTTCAGATCAAACATTTTGAAGGCGATTTTGAACTGCCTACAAAGTTTTGATAGAACCGTTAATAAGAATATGAAATCGGAGAAATTTAGCAAGGTCCTGTCACAAAGACAATAGAAAATTGATTCTTTCTGCGTGTCCAAATCAAGTTTCGATAACTTTGGATCATACTGCATGAAGGAATCGAGAGTGAGATCGTCGGGTTGCTTAGTGCCTGGAGTTATCGCACGCAGGAAGTCATCCATGGTCATGTAGATAACATCGCCTTCGTCTCCAGCCGACTTCAAAGATAGCAAAATAACGGAAGATTTTGTTGGGTGTTAAATAGCCTCGTAGCTATCTTATTAGGCAATGACCTTTCAGTCAGGGAAATTTGATGACGTTTTGGAAGCTCGCTCCAATTATGAACCATACTATAACACGAATACCACTTTTTTCAAAAATACATAAATTAAATTTCAAGCATAGTAAACTCTCTAATGCACTCACCCCAAATCCTTTAACTTCCGACCTTTGAATTGTTCGTTTTCTGGTCATAAATGCTAGATCAATTATACCTAAAATCCATATACTAAAATCTTACCTATCTTCTTAACCTGTAGATATTATTATTGTAACTGAATCCTGGACCCGTGATGATCACTGTGACTCTAAACTCATGATACCTAACTACCAGGTATTTAGGAGAAACCGCTCTCTAAAACGAGGTGGTGGTTGCCTTATTTATGTGCATTCAAGATCTAAAGCTAATAGTATAACATCTTCGAATTAAACAGAACTTGAAGATTCACTATGGATAGAATTACCTATACTAGATCTTTTAATAGGCTGCATCTACAACCCACCAGGCTCAACTTCATATAATCTGAATACATTAACTCAACCTTTCATCGAAACGTCTTTACATCATGCACGCAATAAACTTATAGCCGGTGATTTTACCATGCCTAATTTAAACTGGCACGAACGAATTAAAGTTAGCTCTCATACAAATTTTATGAAACGCTTGACTTAATAGGTGACAAACAATTTATTCATAGACCAACTAGAAAGGGCAACATTCTTGACTTAGTCTTTACTCTAAATATTGATCCAAACAACTTACTAATATTGCCTTCCCCCTTAAATGGGGACCATAAAATATTATCCTTCCATCTATCATGCACTTGCAAAGCTACCAATGAGGTCAAGAATCTTCACCGTTTCATCGATTGGAACTTACTTTCAACACTTATAAGGATTGAAGATTGGTCTCAATTCTTTTTTTCATATGATTTTCTAACTAAATCCTCGACATTCCATTCGAAAATTATAGGTCTAATCGATAAAGCTAGCAGTTCTAGAAAACGCATGAAACAAACTAGGCTCGAGAAAATGGAAAAGAAAATAAAAGAGTGGTCTACAGTTGTAATTACCAATAACGACATTTTTGCTCGTTTACGTTCCTATGAACTATTGAGTGACCACAAACTAATTTTAGACCACACATTGATTGCATCGGAAAATAGAGCACTGAACAGTTGTGATAAACTAAAATCACTTAGCAGGTTATTTAAATCACGATCCGTAAACTCAACCAGCAAAGTAGATTTTATTATTCAGGATCGAATCTATAGTTCGGCAGAAATAAGAATTACAGACCTTGTTACAATCTGCGAAGAATTTCTTAAATATTTCAATACTACTTACAATACTTCCATCTATAAAGATATGACTGGAAAATTTCGGTCACCTAGTGTATTAAACACTATATGCATAAATCTGAATGATATTAATGAAGTCTGCAAGCAAACTACGTTCAGTCTCAAGCCAGACATAACAGGCATTCCACCCGCCATTTGCAGAATGGGTGGTGACGATTTCAAATTTCTTCTACTGAACTTATTTAACACTTCAATCGAATCTGGAATCTTCCCTTTAGAATGGAAACACTCTGTTGTTACACCCAGAAATAAATCTGGCTGGAAGCACACAGTATCAAATTATCGCCCAATCAACCACACAGCAATACTATCTAGATTACTTGAAAAAATAACGAAAAAGCTATCTTGAATCACTTATCTCCAAGTTTCTTCTTTAAAGCTCAACATGGCTTCCTAAATAAAAGATCATGCATAACATGTCAGCTTGAATACCCTGACTATATTACTACATCGATTAAGGAAGTTTTGGCAGTTGTAGTTGTCATTCTAGACATAACTAAAGCATTTGATACTGTTCCTCATAAAATATTATTATCGAAACTTAAATCATATGGCATCGGTGGTAATCTTCTTTCCTGGTTAACTTCTTTTCTTACTGATCGCACTTACTCTGTTGAAGTTAATGACCGTAGATCACGCAGCCTACCTATTCCCAGTGGGGTGATTCAAGGTAGCGTATTAGGCCCCTTACTATTTCTTATATATATAAATGACATACATAGCGTCATTTCGGATAGCAAGCTGTTCTTATTCGCTGATGACATGAAAGTTGTCATCACTTTCCCAGCTAATCAAGTAAAAACTCATATTGCTCGACTAAACAATGATTTAGCTTCACTTGCAGATTGGGCAAAAAATAATGGTCTAACGTTCTCAACAGCAAAATCTAATTTTATGCCTATAAGATGCACGATACAAAATAACTCAATCTTTCTAAACAATCACGCAATTCAAATGATTGACAGCACGCGTGATTTAGGATTTCGATATTCTTCATCACTCACTTTCAACGAACAGATACGCCACCTTATCACTAAAGCCAGACAAAGTATGAATACTATACACAGATCTATAATTCAGCCTCATTGTAAACTAGAAATGTATAAATTTTTCACCATTCCTATCTTTGACTATTGTAACATAATATATACTAATATAAATAAAACTGATAGCATAGTTTTAGAAAAGATACAACGTACCTTTTCAAAATCAATATTCGGCTATACCAACAAGCAATCCTATAGAGAAAGATGTATACAACTAAAACTCGATTCTCTATGCTTTCGCAGACTTAAGCATAACCTCATCTTATTCTTTAAAATACTGTCATCGGATAATATGGAAATACGTTCGAAAATTCATATACGGCATGATTTTAAATATAGCTTGAGGAGCAGTGAAAAAACTTTTAGGTTACCAAGGTTTCGAACTGAACTGAGGAACAGTTTCTTCTTGACTAAATATGCTAAGCTGTGGAATCTTCTTCCAAAATATATAAGACTCAGTTCCTCTTTAAATGAATTCAAATCACATCTAGCTTCATTTCTTACCATTGAAAAAATTCGCAATCTTCTCAATTTAAATGTTCTACCTAATGATTTATATATTAATAGCATTCCTGGTTATTGATATTAAATAAACGTTAATAACGTTTGAAACAACATCCTCTCGCTTCTGAGTTTTTTTTCTCCACAGCAAAATTCTCAATCCGCACCTAAATGAAACTGGCCCCCAGACCTCAAATTAGTGGAATAAACCACCTTCGCCTAGCGGACAAGAAAACGGCTCATGGTCAGGAAAGATCAATCTATTCACAACAATCAAAATGAGAAAGTTTGGAACATCAACAATAGAGATTCTTCGCGCATCTTTGATAGACCTTATCCATTGATCATCAGTGTTGCCGAAAACATTCTGAACCTCTCCTTGCAATAGCTGTGTTTTCGTACTATATCAGATCACGTACCGATTACCTGGAAACAACTTCAAATACCGTTACCTTTATATTTATTGAACGTTAAATTCCGCTGAAACAAATGACCTTGAACAAATTGTTTTTGCAAATGTACATACTATAATCTGATTGTACAAAGCTTTTGGAAATTATTGATCATGTTTACCATGCCCTGGATTTCCAAGAATGAAGTTTATTCATTTATTTGGTTTATCTGGCTCCGATTCGGCTGTATTTACACAAACGGTTTCACACTTAACATTTTTCAAAAGTTCCTTTCGTTTTTTGTCTATCCTCGAAGATTTCAGCCTCCAACTGATCAAGATGCGCCTCCGCAAAAGGAGAACATTATATAATATAGTAGCGGAAAATAAGTATGCATTGTACATGTATGAAGGCTTGCCGGGAAGAGCGTTTCGGTGTTGTGTATAGCGATTACGGTACGGTTCAATGCACTGATACACGGCAGAGAACCGTATAGGCACCCATATCTGACAGTGAGATGTTTGAGTAGCGATGATGTACTAGAAAAATACAAGCTGGTTTTATCACTAGCGTCATATTTCAGCAGGAATGATCAGGAATATTATGAACATTTTGCTTTGAATAATATGGTAAAATATTTAGTCTGTTTTACATTAAATACACAGAATAGCTAAAAGTTGTGAATATTTTTTTCACAGCGTGGAAATACAAAATAGCGCGCTATTTTTTATTTTATTTATCGTACATATTTCATCATCTTTTGTTATAATTCGTACACGCCGCTTACGTTTCCTTATTTGGACAATTCTATCTTAAATGGTTGCTTTGGATTGGTTAGCCTCCTCACGTTGAGATTTGTGTTGCAATTTATTGAGAACAATAATCAGAAGGCAAACGATTTAGTGGTGAAATCTCCATTTGATCAACCGCTAAAAGGTTATCAACGCACATATAAATGACGTCAGTCCAGTGTGATTGTTACCCACCCTGAATTAATGACATCTTTAATGCCCGACCTGACTGATATCAAATGCTCTTCGGAGTTCCTGCAACACAATCTGTGCAGAATGAACAGTAATTATTGTGTATGTGTGGTTAGAATCACAGAAGCCTATGAAAACGTGCATCTATTGGCTATGCACACAACAGTGTGTATTGTATTTCACCGATAGTTGACAATTTTCAATTCCTTTCATGCATAACAAGCAGGATTTTGCTCATCCACTTTGGATCAATGTAACTAATATACTTAAAAATTTTACGCTCTTCGTATTCTCCTTGCTTCTTGTGTTTTTTCAAAGAATAATATATTTATTTGTATAGTAAGCGACATCTAGTTGCATTTATTTGTTATCGAACGTTTCACTAGTATATTTCGCGGACTTGTCCATTTGTGAATTTTCATTTCGTCCTTCTAAACGATCTGGCAGTCTGCTTGATTTCATGTTTATTTCGATTTGCAAATAAAGTTATCATCCACGGATCCAACATCATAGAAAAGCTGATCTTGGTATAAGAACAAGTAATTGTATGGATAGAAAGATGGGACTCTCCATTGAAGTAAGAAAAAACAACAGCATTTCGACGATTAATTCGGCGATTAGGCAACTATCAGTAATGTGCGTAACAATGAGAACAACTGGTGCTCATAATTTAAAAGATTTTAGAATCAGTATTACCGAAGACTTTGAGTGTTTTCTCCGATGCAAAAGCAGCATTTGAAGGCTCGCCAATGTTTTCGCGCTGACCGTTTGTTTATAATTTGTTTGAATAATCGCATCTCACTTGAAATAAAATTGCTTGGCTGAATATGATGCAGAACATCGCAAATAGGATTTTTGATGATCAATCACATAAAAGCCTAATCTAAACCGGAAAATCTACGGAAACCATATAGAGGTATTCAAGTGTTTAATATGCTTCACAGGTCATAAAATTATATGTTTGTTAAGTCATTACGTTAAACGGCGAAACAATTTGGCTGCTGGTACGTGATTTCTTCTTCATCAACAATTCGGTTAGAAGGTGGAATAGGCTTCTAGATAACATGATACATCTCCCAAACGTGTTATCTTTGAGAGAAATTAGACAGAAACTGACAAAGTCTATACTCGAATATTTTCTAGAAGGAAACTAAGAAACTGAAATACAATTATCTTGGTATTGTTCACGGATTCTTCCATTGTTTCCTCATTAGGTCATCTTTCACCATGCTAACGGAGAGGAACCCTACCTCATTTTCCAGCTATCCTGAAACAAGTGCGTGTGAAATATGCCACTTCTGTTCTGAATATCGAATTGCCGAGTAAGCAACGGAATACCTTCAAAATAACTGTGGGCGCCTGATTGGTTTTTATCGACATTTAACCTTGCGCACTTTGTAGTTCAAAATAAACTGAATGCCAGATTCTATTAAAAACCTGGTGCATATTTTTAGGGTCTGTCAATTACTACCATCATTTCGGCCTAGCTATGACATGCTAGAAAACTTTATATTATAGTTATTGATTTTTAGGTTCAGCCAGGTTTTGCAAAGAGCAATTTCTTCTCAAACTGCGAAACGTTCATCAACATTTTATTAAACATTAAGCGTCGTTATAGTTTGGTAACAAACATGGATTGTGTAATATGGGGACAGAATCTGATGCAACTGTCGTTGGCTCACCTGCATCCCGATCATATAAGTCTATCCAGGTTGAGAGGTGTAAATTGAATTATCATTTTGACCAAAATAGTTTTGTCCACCTGTTTACACCCCACTATACAGAGTCATTTGAGGAGAGTTTGCACTTGATTGCTAATTGTGTTTCCCAACTAGAGATTCTTTCCCTTGATAGATATTCGTGGAGCGGATAACATTGAAGTCAGAGTGGGTGGCATTTATATCAGTATTTCAGTAACCTCTTTGGATTAAAACATTTGGAATTTTGTGATTCCAGCACTTATAGTTAAAACATACTGTGAGCGACATGTTAAGTGTCATGTAGCTTTGAAATTCTTCTTTTTCCTTTCTACTTCCGACTTTTATAAAATACTGATTTTTGTGACTTGAATTTGGTTTTGTTATTTCTTCATAATTAAGATGGTAAACCTTGCTTTTTGTAATTGTCTTACCGGAAATCTTCTTTTCACATATTTGGTGTACCTTTTGTTTTAATTCATTATTTATGCAATTGTCGGACATTGTTGTTGAATTTGGTTGTCATTTTGGGCACTTGGATTTTGACACCAATTTGGGTGTCTAGTATTTGATAGACATTTTTGACGGTAATTTTATCCCTTTGCATTTATAATTTGGCAGTCTATCTTGTCAGCATTGGCTGAATTTATTGTTGTCATTGGGAACATTTGAGCATTTTTGGCTCACATCATTTGTACAACCCGGTACAGTTGAAGGTTGTCCATTGTTATTGTCTATTAATCTTGTTAATAGAACCGTAGTGAACTCGAATCATTGTTTTGAATTGTCAAACTGATAAACGGGTGGTCTACTCGTTAAACAGCGACTTCAGTAGTTACAGTTCTCAACTCGGATTGTTCTATTTGGAGAAAAATTTCTCAACTCGGATTGTTCTATTTGGAGAAACGGAAAATAAAATTGCTTAATTGGAAACGGTCAATTCGAATAGTCTGCCTATTTGAACAAGGATCAACTTGGATCTTCGTGCCGCCATTCTGTTCTGTTTCCTTCTCGTATTTGTCTCGGCAAAAATACTATTTGGTTCGTTGCAATTGAAGCAGTATTCAACTTGGTCGACTCAACTTCGTCTTCAGAATTGCGTGAATCTGGGCGGATTCGAAAATGGAAGCTCAAATCTTTTCGAGAATTTTGTTGAACACCTGGTGACGTTCATTTATTTTGTGTTCTAAAATCATTATTGCACATCTATGATGGCTGAACTTTTAGGAGGTTAGTGCGTGGTTCAATCAGGTCCCTTAAAGATATTCACAATGGTGCGGACGAATTTGAATCTCCATCTGTTGGTAGACATGGACTCAACTGCAACTGTGCACCGTCTAAGACGGAACTTGAATTGGAAAAGGATTTGACGATTGCTCATGCTGCAATCTCTGAATTAACTCATGGCACCTGTCATAGACGAACTTCAGACCTAGCTTGTACTGTGGCCCACTCAGTTTTGAATGAGTTATTTGGAGAGGCCCGACAATTGATTGGCCAGTCAGAAGGCTTCGCGATTCTCGCTTCGTCGATGCATAAATGTCAAGTTGCACTCACTCTATTGGAGTGCCAGCCGGTTTTGAACGCAAGTACCACTTTGGAGTATATTGTGCATATTTTTCCGACTGCGTTCCAGCAACAGTGGGCTGATTTGAAGGATGCTATGTCGTGCGAAGCATTAGACGTCACGTTTCAGCAACTCACAAAATTTGTGTTACGTCGAGCGCGTATTGATTGGATCAGATTTGGTCAGGTGTGTAGCGGTTGCATAAGTGATTCCATAGCAAGGACAGTTAGCCTCGTTTATTGTCAAGAAATAGTACCTATAGATGTTAAGTTGAAGAATCGTGACGTTTTTGTTGTCGGTTGTTGTCAGGAAGCTAAGTTACCTGACACTGAATTAGCTCATTTTGATTTTGCGACTGAATTTCCCGACATTTCTTCATAATTAAGATGGTAAAACTTGCTTTTTGTAATTGTCTTACCGGAAATCTTCTTTTCACATATTTGGTGTACCTTTTGTTTTAATTCATTATTTATGCAATTGTCGGACATTGTTGTTGAATTTGGTTGTCATTTTGGGCACTTGGATTTTGACACCAATTTGGGTGTCTAGTATTTGATAGACATTTTTGACGGTAATTTTATCCCTTTGCATTTATAATTTGGCAGTCTATCTTGTCAGCATTGGCTGAATTTATTGTTGTCATTGGGAACATTTGAGCATTTTTGGCTCACATCATTTGTAAAACCCGGTACAGTTGAGGTTTGTCCATTGTTATTGTCTATTAATCTTGTTAATAGAACCGTAGTGAACTCGAATCATTGTTTTGAATTGTCAAACTGAGAAACGGGTGGTCTACGCGTTAAACAGCAACTTTAGACGTTACACATAATGTTAGCCATAATACTCGTCACTAAGTTAACGTTTATCAAACAGATCTCATTATCATTGGACTTCGCTAAGAAAGGTAGTGTGAAAGTATCTACGCTGATGGCTTTTTCCACACGAAAATTAAAATACAGAAAACTCCAGTAAATGTACGTCACAACGCACGACTAAACAGTCCGATTCGACAGGAACGATCTCTCCATCAGTGAGCAAGGACATGGCAGTAGTCAGACGAACAATGTCAGCTAGACACGAACAACTGATGTACGATGAGCAATGTAGAGCCGTATAATAATAATATATATTCTTGGATATCCAAGGCATGCAATACATGATCAGTTTATCAAAATTTGAACAGCAAAAGAAAATAGTACAGTGCAAGTGACCGAAGTCAGCGGGATTTTTAAACATTTTTTCCGTTCAATAACGCGTAACGAACTATCGATCAATCATCAATCACGATCGATCGTAAGTGCATATTGTGATTATTGTTCAGTGTACAAAAATTGTAATATTTATTCATTCGTTCAATACACGAGTACGAGTTCGGTTGTGTTTTCTGCACGACGGCTGGGCCAGTGCAACAGTCCACAGTTATAACAAAGGCGACGTGGTGCGGAACAATGTCAGTGTCAATGGAATTTGTACGAGAAGTGCTTAATCAACAGAGGCAGATGTTTGAAGAATTAATACAACGAATGACATTCCAGATAATCAACAGTCCAAGTTCGGGACAATCAAGTGAGTGTCTACTGCAAAAAATGTCAGTACCGCTGGATCCCCTACGAGAATTATTAAACATTCAGCTGAAGTTCTTAGAGAAGGTTGCAATTCATCAAGTAAACAGTTCAAGTTTAGAAGAATCAGTCGAAAATTTAGCGAAAAACTTCGAAGAAATTCAGTCGTATCCAGAAAATGAATTTTAATTAGATTCGTTGAAATTGGAAAGGCACACAGTAAATGCTACTGCTGAAGTTGAGTTCCGTTCCCTCGGCAATTATGAGTTACAAACTGAATTTGAATCAGAGCTACAGTCCGACCGGGACAGAAAGTCAAAAAAATGTCAGTGAAAAATGTCAGAGTGTGGTGATGTATAAACCTGAATCAGAAATGAGAGCACAACATGCACTGCCTTCAAACTAAGCCGCAGATGCAGTTCAATACAGCTGGAGAATCAATAGAGAATTAACTGGTAACAGAATACGACAAAACAGACACCGCAATGTCATGTTTGAATTTCGACAGAAAGCGGATGTTGAACGGTTCAACCAGAAACATGTAATCAATCGTGTGGTAACCGTTGTCCCGAGTTACGCTTACCGCTTACGCTCACATCTGAGTCAACGATATAGAAATTCCAAGTACACAAAACGACCATTAAACATATTTCCACGAGAAATTCCCATTAAAAAGTTCTACCCAAACGCCTTATCAACCACCCAGCAACGCGTTACCTCGAGCATTCAGTTTATAAAACCAGAATCCGGTCAATGATCACCTGCTTAGCAATCGTCCCATGTGTTCTATTGTAACCTGCTAGTTGGTATTCTTAAATCTCATAACTGCTTCCATTGACCATGGATTAGCAGTCATTGTATTATTCTTGGATATAAGCAAAGCTTTCGATCGGGTTCACCATGCGCTATTCTTTTTGAAGTTATCTTATTTAGTTATTCATGGCTTTTATTGAGCTGGTTACATTATTTTATATGTGATCGCACCTTTTCAATTCATGTTAATGGCGTTACCTCAACTAATCATCCGATACAAATTAACGTAATTCAAAGCAGAATTCTAGGTCCTCTTCTTTTCTTATCTATGTTAATGATCAGCAAGTTGTTGTAGATCAATCTAATCTATTTTTCTTTGCTGATGACATAAAAGTCGTCATACCATCTCCGCCTGGTGAAGTGTCACAGACTCTGATATACCTTAACTCTGATATTGCCTCCATATCTAGCTGGGGCGCGCAATAAGGGATTCCAATTTTTTGCTTCTAAGCTACACGATATAAGATTACGTTTTTCCATGCCTTGTAACACATTAAACGACTCAACTATCACGACTTCTACAGAAATTAGGGAACTTTGATTTAGATACTCCTTCTCTCTCGACTTTAATGTGCAATCCAGACACCTCATCGCGAGAGAAAGACAGAACTTTGCCTTAATTAACCATAAATTGCTCTTACGCGAAAGTAAAATAGCACTGTATATGATGAAGGTCTAACCAATTCTCGATTATTTAAATATCATCTAATCTCACATGTGTGGGCGTGACTGCTTTTCATTCACCGTACTTTCAGCAAAATAATTTTGGGCCATTCTTAACCCTTACCTTATTTTGAAAGGTGTAATAGGTTGAGTGTCGAACCATTATGGCTACTCAGAATTTGTCTGAATTTGCTTCTTTTCTTTCGAGTAATTAACGAGCAGCGAGTTACGCCTCGGTTTGGGATGCGCTTTCTCGATTATATTCGATATGATCAGCGCAATCCAACAAGGCTTTTTAATATCCCTGTGTCTCGCACTAAAGTTCGACGTTACTCATTCTTAATGATATATATATATATATATAT
>JACCGJ010000499.1:14649-47898 GCA_013407085.1 Atriophallophorus winterbourni | reverse complement strand
CGCTTGTCCGTTCGATTGAGGATGGTAGATCGACGTCCGGACACGCTCAACTGCATTCTTCTTACAGAATTCTGCAAAATAGTCTGACGTTAATTGGGATCTATTATTACAGACAATGGTGTCGGAAAGTCCGTGTTGGATAAATAGCGCATTGAGTCTCCCGATTGTGGTCGAACTTGTTTTACGAGAGTGCGGCACGATTTCTGGCCGTTTCGAGTAAGCGTCTACTAAGACTAATTATGTGATTCCGTTGAGTGGGCCGGTGAAGTCAATATGGCTACGCGACCAAGGTTTGTCACGTCGAGGCCACGGAATCGGTGTTGCGTGAGCAGGTAGTTTTGCTGCTTGTTGACATTTGGTACAGCGCCTGGTAAACTTGGTGATATCAACGTCAATTCCTGGCCAATAGGCGAAACTCCGCGCTATTGTTTTCATCCGATTGAGCTTCGGATGTTCAGAATGAAATTGACGTAAGATCCGTTGACGCAAAGCGGCGGGAATAACGACTCGAGCACCAAACATGAGACAGTCATCCACGATTGATAAGGATTCGCGTCTTTGGAACAGTCTTTGACAGTCAATATCGTTGCTATCCTGGGCCAGCCAGATTGCACATACCTGATTGCTTATGATAGAACCTCGTCGTCGTTCAGTGTCTTCTTGATGTCTGCGACTGTCACGGGGAGGTTTCGGACTGCTGTGGTCAATTGATCGCGTACATACTGCTCGGTAGATATAGTTGCAATCAAGACGTCCACGTCACTGCCTGTTTCGTTTGCGAGTTGACGGGTTGTGGCGGCTGCTTGACCAAAATCTTCTGTTCTGCGGTATTGAATCTTGAAATCGTAAGCAAGGAGAGTCATGGCCCAACGTTGGAGACGATTGCCTGAATGAGCAGGGATACCTTTCTTTGATCCAAAAACCAAAATAATCGGCTTGTGTTCGGTCAGAAGGGTGAAAATTCTACCGTTGATTAACTTGTGAGAACGTTTGACTGCGAACACGAGGGCTAACGCTTCTTTTTCTATTTGGCCGTACTTCTTCTCTGCTGGTGTCAGTATCCGTGATGTATGCATGATTGCTTTCTCCGTTCCGTCAGAAAACTTGTGAGAGATGACAGCACCAACGCCATGGTTAGAAGCATCAGCGGCTACGATGATTGATAATACCGGATCGTAATGCGTTGACAGCAGCTCGCAAGTCAGCATTGTTTTCACTGTGACAAAAGCATCTTCACAATCTGGTGACCAGTTCCATACCATGTCTTTCTGGAAAAGGCGGTTGAGCGTTGCACGAATATTGTGTAGCGACGGCAAAAACGCGCTGTAGTAACTTACTAGTCCAAGAAATGAACGAAGATTAGAGACATCTGTGGGTGCTGGCATTCGTTAAATGGCTTGGATATTCGCTGGATCAGGATGACGACCAGAAACATCGAATATAAAAACCAAGGTATTTGATGGATTCCAGGTAAAACTGGCATTTTTCTGAACAAAGTCGGCGACCGCTGTCTTGTATATTTTGTAGAAAACATTCCGTAAGAGACTGTAACTCACTTGGGTTTCGGCCAACGATTAGAATGTGGTTCAAGTAAACAGCAACGCCTGGAATACCTGCCACGATGGTGTCGATCGCTTGTTGGAAGATTGCGGGTGCGGACTTTAAGAGAAATTGGAGTCTGTTGAATTGGTATAGTCCACGACGGGTATTGATCGTCAACAACTCACGGGATTCAGGTGCGAATTCCAATTGAAAATAATCTTTTGCCAGATGGAGTTTTGCAAAGCATGTGCCGCCATTAAGTATTGTGTGAAGTTCATTTGGTAACGGGAGCTGGTAGAAGTGAGTCTCTAGTACATCATTGAGACCAGTTAAGAAATCTGCGCAGAGGCGAATCAAGCCATGTTTTTCTTCACCACGACGATTGGTGCTGCCCAAGAGTAGTAAGTTACTGGAGAGATGATTCGAAGATCATGAAACGCTGTAGTTCCATCTTGACTTGAGGAAGTGAGGCATATGATACTGGTCGTTTTTGGCGAAATAGTGGATTGGCTGCTGGATGAAGTTAAAGAACTGATTTTGTATGCTTGAACGTACCAAGAGCGTCTTTGAACAGATCGGAAAACCGGTTAAAGATTCAATATATTTTGTCAGAGGAAGCACTGCTGCACTGGATTTGGTTGCAAAAGGAATTGATTGGCTGATCTGCCAGTTGGATATCTTCGATCCAATCGAGTCCGAGGATATTAAGGTCGGCTTTGGTGATGTAGCACGTACATGTTGCTGTTTTATCCTGGAATGACTCACAACACTTCAGTTGCCCGATCAATTTCATGGATCCACCACAAGCACTGGTTGCAGGCGGACAGGTATAATAAATCTGTGGGCTGCCAAGTTTTTGCCACATTGCTTCGGAGATGATAGTGATGTCAGATGCTGTATCAAGTTGAAGCCGAATGGGTATGCAATTGAAATGAAACGTCTTTTCGGTGATGAATTCACTTGGAAGGTTGCCGTGTGAGTGCGTGTCCGCTTGATGAATGCTTCGAAGGAAACCTCAGATTTGATGAAAACCTCTGATGTTGCTTTGGCTCTGAAAAAGACCTTGAATTCATTTTTGGTTTTGACGAAACTTATAGATTTGTTTTCGATCTGCAAAATCCTTCTTTGTGGCTGGTGACATTGCACTGACTGCATCTGTGCTGTTTGAAAGGACAATATCGAACATAGTGCCATGCTCCGCAATGCCAACATGAAGATGGTGCTTTCTTTGCGCTTGAATCGCGTGACGAATGCGAATTGCTTAGTTGAACGGCATGGACGGTGTTGGCGCTATGATTTCCATGTTGAATCATAGCCGAATCTTCTTGGAGACAGACCAAACGTAGGTATTCATCGCTAATGGATTGAAAAGTGAATGATGGCTCTTGCTCAAGTTTTTTGAATAGTCGCGTTTGAATATAAGCGAAACGCGGAGAGACAAGACTGCATATGAATATCAGAGATTTGAACTGGTCGTCTGTGAGAGACCGCAACTTGAACCGTTCGTATTCGCGATTTACGATACCCATATGTGTCAGGAAGTCGTCAATTTCATTCATTTTCAGTTTTAGACACCTCTAACGAGTGTTGAAGAGAGATACATGCTCACCAAAAAGTTCGGTCAGCGACTTGATTGTCTCATCAAAACTTCTATCCCGAGGATTCTTGGGAAGGATCAGGTTCAATTCAATTCAATCCAATTTTAATTGTTTAAAAAGCATATAATTTAACAAAAACCACAGAATAATATGGGAATTACGAATAACATGGGTAGAAAAACGGGATTTTTTTGCTTACTGATCTGTTCAGGAATCAGGTAAAAATCCATACGAAAGAAACTGCTTTCAAAGTTTAAAGCTTTTATGGTGTAAAATATATAGGTTTAATGTTTGGATTGGTCGACATGAAATTGTCCAAATTTGATTTGAATATATCCAAGTTGTGTGAATGTGCAACATTACAGGGTAGGGAGTTCCAGGTATAGCATATACGTGCAGAATAAAAATACTTTCGACAGTTTAGTGTCGAGTCAGGAATAGGTGCTGTATAGTCGTCACTCAGGCTGGTTCTGGGTGGTAATCGTGTGAATATTTTATTTAGGGGATGGTTGGGGTATGCAGTATATTGAACATAAAGATCAAATCACCTCTAAGACGGCGGTAGCGAGAGTCGAAGAGATGGATACTTGTAATACGACCTTCGTATTGTTTGTGTTTTAAAGCGCGTACGAGCTTGGTGGTCCGATGATACATTCTCTGAAAGAGTCTGACGTCCTTCTGTAGCTTGTGTGACCAAGCCTGAACGACATACTCCATGGTTGGCCTCAAGAACGTATTCGATGAACGGTTTGCTTCGTCAAACTCCCGAACACGTGGTTTAGCAGAACCAGTACTCGTGACGTCTTTTCATATACAGCTGTGGCGTTATGTGACGGTTCCAAAGTGCTGTTCACCCACACAACCAAGTCCTTCTTCTTGTCAGTGCTTTCAATAATATGGGAAAAAAGGGTGTAAGAGAACTCGAAATGTCTTCGTATTGTCTGTGACGTGAGTTACGCGTAGTCCACCCTCTTCTTATTCTGACAAATTCAAAACAACGATTGGGATATTCCACGGTACTGTAATTAACAACAATTACAACAAAATAACTATACAAACCTTAATTGTATAGGAACGTCACAGCAACAATGGAGCCAAATACTCCAGAATCAAATTCAATTTAAACAAAAGACGACCTGATATAAAAATAAGAAGCATCGATTTACCAAAATGTCGTCCAAACTTTCTGTGACAATCAAAAATGACACTCAAAATAGCGTCCAAATTCAAGCGAAATACTGAAGCCCAAAATGGCAACCAAATTCCGCAACAATGACCGACAATGGCAGAAACAATAAATTAAAACAAACATTTGACCGAAGGCGTGTACAGAAAAGATTTACAATAACAGAAATAATTACAAAAAAGAAAAGTTTTATATCAAAATACTGTAGGAAAATTAAACACAAGCAAAATCTATTACACAAAATTCAGGTTTTGTAACTAGGTTCAAAATAAAGGGAATGTTGAAGGGAAAGGAAGAATTTCAAACTACTTTGAACCTTACACCTCCGACCAAATTCTTTCTAGGGCTTAACTGTACAACGATTGTTTGACGAATACCCTAACGAATTCCGTGCAGCAAATGACTTTATTTAGTGGCGAGTCACACACGCCACGTCGCATTGCCATCATTGGACACATGTGTCTTTTTATAGGGAAATAGTTTGCCAGACTAAGACCCACCACGTCCTCCGGTTCTGCCACCGTTACTTACAAGAAGCTTACGCGCGCATTCCCAGCCGAACGAGCCTTGTGTATTTCATCCTCAAATAGCGACATCTTGCGCCATCTAAACAACTCTAATCTGCAAATTGAAATAAGTGTATCCGGGGTTCGAAACACAAATGGCTCATCGGGTACACAACCGAACGTCTTGCGCCAATCATATGAATTGTCACGCCGACCATCTGTCGCCCCCACTTCGGCTGATTCACTGTCATGTGAACCAGGCCTACTATTCATTTTGGCTGATTTGGTGTCAGGTGAGCCAGACTTAGTCTCCATCTGATCCGAATTAGTGTCGGGAAATTCAGTCACAATTTCCGACTGAGCTAATTCAGTGTCAGGTAACTCAGCTTCCTGATCACAACCGACAATAAAAAGATCATTATCCTCAGACGTTTCACATGCAGGCCCCTGCAATATCCAACCCAGCAATGTCTGCGTTGCGAACGGACGGCCTCTTCCACCGAGCCGCTGTTCCAACGCCAAGTGTGCTTCAGGAACGTCGCAACCAATCAGCACTGTCACCGGCTGATTATGAACGTCAAATAATTCAACACCATTTAAATAATCATAACGTTCACGCAGCGCACTAGTTGACGATTGTGACACATACGGCAAGGTTTTTACGGTGTAAGCTTTCAAAACCTGAATGACTTCTCCACCATCTGCAGAAAGAATATTAAAGTTCAGACGGGAGCAGTTCATTACGCGTTGATTGCCCAAAGTTGTAAGCGACACGTGAGCAGGGCACTTGGGCATACAAAATTTCTCAACAAAACTCTGCGAGATCAAAATTGTATCAGAGCCATTATCAAGTAAAGCCACGACTGGAACAAGTCCAACTGGCGTGTCAATGTTCACTGTCAGGTAGCCTAGGCTTACTGCTGTACTGAGAGCAATAACACTACAGTGTGAATGACGGAAAAGCATGTAATTGAATATTTTGTTACTACAGTTTATACTTTTCAGTTGCTTATTGGTACGATCATAATGCAGCGAAGAATGGTGTCGTCTACCACAACCTTCAACGGGGCAGGTATTCGTAATCTTGCAATCGAATTCCCTGTGAGACCGGCATAAGAAAACGTAACATATTCCATGCTGCTTAGCCATATTCCATCTGGCTTTTACGTCATCCTTCTGATAAACAGGACAATCTTCTATCTTATGAGGTCCTCTACATTGAAAGCATTCAACCAGCATTGGCCTCGGTTCACTCGTAGTCATAAACACCCTCCTTCCATCTATCATTCTTGGTTTCTCTGATGGCTTCGAAGAGACAGATGTTCTATCTATTAGCTCCTGGCAATTCTTGCTCTCCGAGATACGAACTCGGTCAGACTGGCAAAATCAACTTCTGACCCGTCAGCAAGCATTGTATCCGCTGCGTCAGCCCACTGCTGTTGTATCGCAACAGGGAAGCATTTCATTTGTAGTGGACCAAAAATATAAGTCTAGAACTACACACAAAATGGCAAAAATGAAAAGAACTCACTAAAATACCAAAGGAGCTAATGTCCAATGAAAGATCCGTAACGTCCAACGATAGCGAAGTAATCCATACAGGAAAATCCAAAAGATGGAATCCAAGGTGCAGAATGCGCTAAAATGTTGGAGAATCCGCTAATAACAAATTCCGGCACGGAGAAACGCACACAGACTTCTCAAACATGGAAGAAGACAGAGTCCGAGTTCGAAATTGTATTGACCGCCAAGAAGTATATTGTACAAGCATTGATACAGATGAAGTGTACATGGCCAAAAAACGAATAACTATACAAGGCCAAAAATTGTATGTACCAAATACGAAGTTACGAAGCAGTTCACTACAACACTCTTCCACCAGAGCGTTAGTTAGGCTTGAATGAAGGGTAACATACGCTCGAAATGTTCATAAGGTCACGTAATCAGCAAGTCGTTTGGGCCAGTGCACATGTCTACCGGTTCGGGTTTGAACGGGGATAGGAGGGATCGGGGAATTGGGATGAACATGGGTGGAGGTTGGCGCATGGGGATTATCAGGGAGTTGTGCGTGAAGCGTAGTGATGCTTGGCGGAAATTGC
The DNA here is from genome assembly GCA_013407085.1 of Atriophallophorus winterbourni. Classification (NCBI taxonomy): domain Eukaryota; kingdom Metazoa; phylum Platyhelminthes; class Trematoda; order Plagiorchiida; family Microphallidae; genus Atriophallophorus; species Atriophallophorus winterbourni. The sequence goes on along the minus strand of JACCGJ010000499.1, from coordinate 40,967 downwards.
GGCTTAAGCTAGACAAAAGCGGGTTTTAAGCGGTCTATAGAAACGGTGTCACGTCGACCATTCATATCCAAAACGAAGAACTTGTGTTTACGCTCGATAACTCTGTGAGGTCCATGATAGGATGGCTGAATAGGTCTACAAACAGAGTCGCGTCGCACAAAAACAAAATCACACGTATCAAGATGAGGTGATTTCTGTTGGTGGATAATGCGCTGACGAGGAAGCGTAAAGTCTAACTTGAACATGAACGATCGCAAGCGAGAAATGTAATCTGACGCCGGAGGTAGTGACTGGCCGGGCACAACGAGTTCACCGGGAGGACACAAGGCGGTACCAAAAACTAACTCTGCGGCTGAGCACTGCATGTCTTTTTTTGATAGCGGAACGTATTCCAAGAAGAACAAGTGGCAAATTCTCAGTCCATTTATTAGGATCGGGCTGGCAAGCTAAAGAGGCTTTAAGCTGCCGATGGAAGCGTTCAACCAATCCGTTCGAGTTAGGGTGGTAGGCAGTAGTTCGTATGTGCTGGCAGCCGAGGAGTCGCGTTGAATCTCGGAACATAGTCGATTGAAACTGAGCGCCACGGTCAGTTGTGATAACAGATGGTGTGCCAAAATTGGCAATCCAATGTTCGACGAAGGCGCGTGCTACAGTCTCTGAACATGTGTCTTTGATCGGAACAGCAATCGGCCATCGAGTAAAACGATCAATCGCCGTTAGGATGAATGAGTATCCGTTCGATGATGGCATAGGACCGACGAGATCAAGATGCACATGAGAGAATCGACAGTTGGGATGCCTAAATGGAACGTAAGGTGTGAAGGTATGTCGAGATATCTTGTTCTTTTGACAAGGAATGCAATGCTGGACCCAATTTCGTATATCCTTATTCATGGACGGCCAAACAAAACGATCTGCGATTAGCCTCACGGTGGCACGCTTTCTAGGATGAGACATCGAATGAAAATGATCGAAAATGGCACGTCGCAGAGAAAGAGGGACAAGAGGTCTAGGTTTCCCTGTCGAGATATCGCACATCAACGAGGCATCGGCGTTTGGTAACTGAATTTGCTGCATTTCCAGGGATCGACACTTCGCGAGTTCGGTTTTATCAATCTCGGCTTGATGGTTAGTCAAAAAAGAGAGATCAAATGGTGTGCCTGAAGACAAGACAGAAATCTCAGGTCTTGATAAAGCATCGGCAACCAAGTTCGCAACTCCTTTGATGTAACGAATGTCGGTAGAGAACTGAGAGATGTAATCTAAGTGGCGAATCTCGCGTGGCGAATGACGATCAAGTTTAGACTGCAGAGCAAAAGTCAATGGTTTGTGATCCGTAAAGATAATGAAGTCACGACCTTCCAGTAAATGACGGAAATGCCGTATGGCCAAATATATCGCAAGTAATTCACGGCCAAATGTGCTGTAGCGAGTTTGTGCCGGATTAAGCTTTTGCGAGAAAAATGCCAGTGGACGGACTGTGTTCTTGTGGTGTTGTTGTAAAACAGCTCCCACAGCCGAATTGGAGGCATCGGTCATCAATGACAAAGGAAAGGTCGGTTCCGGATCAATGAATGAGAGTTCTGTGGCACTGCAAAGAGCTTTTTTAGATGCGGCAAAAGCTTCAAGTGCCTCTGACGAAAGCTGTAGTGATTTTGATTTGAAGTCGAGCAAATCGGTCAGCGGTGCAATGATCTTTGCGCAGTTTGGAATAAAGCGACGATAAAAGTTGATCATGCCGATAAAGCGGCGCAACTGCGTTACCGTTGTTGGGCAAGAAAGTCGAAAATCGCCTGGCATTTCTCAGGAAGAGGTGTGATACCAGATCGAGTAAGGCGATGACCGAGGATGTCCAGTGAATCTGTGCCTAAAATGCATTTACTTGGGTTGATCTTTATCCCGTAGTTAACGAAACGCTCTAAAACGAGACGGATGTGCTCGACATGCTCCTCTGGAGAGTTGATGGCAATCAAGACGTCGTCGATGAATGCGTAGTCAAACGGCAAGCCTCGCAAGACTTCGTCGATGAAACGTTGGAAGGTTTCTGCAGCGTTTCTCATGCCAAAGGGCATCCGAGTGAATTCGTATAAGCCAAAAAGAGTTGTGACTGCCGTTTTTGGTATGTCTTCCTCGGCTACCGGTATGTGGTAATAAGCACGAACGAGATCAAGCTTAGTAAGGATCGTTGTGGCACAAAGATTCAAAGAAAAATCGTGAATGTGTGGCACCGGATATCTGTCTCGGACCGTTCGATTGTTGAGAGCACGATAGTCGCCACATGGCCTCCAGTCATCTGAGGTCTTCTTGGGAACCATATGAAGTGGTGACGACCAGGAGCTGGAAAAGGGACGGATGATCCCAAGCTCTAGCATGTGCTGAAATTCAGCTCTTGCGATCTTGAGTTTCGACGGGTGAAGTCGCCTAGGTCTGAACGAGACTGGTGGTCCGCTAGTGACAATGTGATGTTTCACGGAGTGTGTCACTTTGTCTGTCGGTCTTGGGGGCTGCCTGACGGATGGGAATTCATGCAGTATAGCACAAAAAGTCGAAGCTTCTGGAGTGACAGCTTAGATGCCGGAGGAAATGGCTTTAGTAGTGATACCTGAGACATGTAAAGAGGTTTTCGTATCTACTAATCTCCGCTGTTTTACTTCGACAGTTAGACCGAAGTGAGACAGAAAGTCGATGCCGATTATTGGGCAATTAACCTCTGCGATGAGAAACACCCAGGGAAAACTGCGTCTTAGTCCTAAGTTGAGGGTTAGCAGGCGTTGACCGTAAGTGTTAATACGAGTGCCATTTGCCGCTTGAAGAGTGTAGGACGACGGTTTGGAGGTGCTGGATGTTGGAGGTAGGACGCTAATTTCAGCGCCAGTATCGACTAGAAAACGCAGACCACTCGATTTGTCTGTAACGTAGAATAGGCGACTCGGGTTTGGTAGGCCGGGAACAGTAGTCGCCGTAACTGATTGACCCTTGATTTTGGCGGTTTTTGAACACGGGGGAATGCACTTTGAGGCTTTATCCCCATATCTCTTGTGGTACCAACATACGCGCTCAGGGGTTTTCGATGGTCGAGATTTAGATTTTGAGCGAGGTGGATTGGGAGATTTTGTCAAAAGAGAGTTCGCCACAAGAGTTAGTTCATCGACTTGTTCATTTAATTCCGAATATGGACAGGGCGAATTGATGGGTGCGGAATCAACCGTAATTTGGTCGGCTTCTTTTGCTTCGAGCATTTTGTCAGCCGCTTGTGCTAGTTCGTCTAATGATACGTAAGTAATCAAATCAGCAAGCACTTGGCAAATGTCAGTTGGGAGGTTTTTAAACCACAGCTGTGTAAAAATGCTCTCCTCAATCCTTTTGTCTCCAAGTAGCTCTTTCATTTGGCGAAGAAGCTGAGATGGCTTTTCATCACCAAGAGCCATTTTGGAAAATAGGACGTCGAGCTTCTCTTGCTCAGAAAAACCAATTCGGTCTGTTAGTGCGGATTTGAGCTTTTCGTATGGCTTGACCTCAGGGATAGCATAAATAAGATCACGGACTTGTTCAGCTACGTTGAAAGGAAGCAGGGTCACCACATGAGAATACATAAAAGATTCATCGGTGATGCCATATATACGAAAAATAGCTTCAATTTGGCTGAATCAAAGAGGGAGATTATAAACGACTAAAGCCGGTAATGTGCATGGAATATGTTGTGATTGTAGGATTGTAGAAACTTTACTTATGGAAAAATCGCTCATGGTGGGGTGTTAAGTGAGTATTCCAAAATATAAACCAAAAATTTACAAATACGAATTTATCGTAAATGAAAAAAATTGCGGTAGTAGACGGGCTCACCAATTATGTAGTGGATCGAAAATATAAGGCTAGCACTACACACAAAATGGCAAAAATGGAAAGAACTCACTAAAATACCTAAGGAGCTAATGTCCAATGAAAGATCCGTAACGTCCAACGATAGCGAAGTAATCCATACAGGAAAATCCAAAAGATGGAATCCAAGGTGCAGAATGCGCTAAAATGTTGGAGAATCCGTTAATCACATATTCCGGCATGGAGCAACGCACACAGACTTCTCAACCATGGAAGGAGACAGAGTCCGAGTTCGAAATTGTATTGACCGCCAAAAAGTATATTGTACAATCATTGATACAGATGAAGTGTACATGGCCAAAAAACGAATAACTATACAAGGCCAAAAAGTGTATGTACAAAATACGAAGTAACGAAGCAGTTTACTACACACTAATCCTTCCAAAGTTGTGACTGAATTCAAACCAGCGTCACACTTCATTTGCTTCAATGTGATTTGGCAATTTTCCATTTTTATGGCCAAATCAGACAAACCATCGACTTTGTTGGAAAGTCTTCTGGCTTCATAAAGCAACTAGTCCAATGTTGACCTGACAATTACATGCGGTGGCCCAAACAAATCTTTCAAAATCAGCTTTGCCCGCGTATATCCCTCAGCGGGTTGTAGCATGACACATACAGCAATTGCTTTTCGAGCCTTGCCCCGACAATAATACATCAAATACAACAGTCGCTAGCCCGGATCCATAAGCTTCGACTCAATGTATCATTCAAACTGTTTCAGGAACTTCCAATAGTCTATTGGATTACCGTCAAAGTAGGATGATTCTACTTTAGGCAATCCGATACTCATGTTCATCGCTGGTTGCAAATAGCTTACCGTCGAGTCGAACCTTTCAGTTTTCAAGTTTTCTTCTTCAACGACTCCTCGTCGTTTCTTTCTCAAGCGCTCTATCGTTGATCTAGCAGCATCTAAATCGCGCTTTAATTGCAACACTAGTTGATAACTCGCAATGCTATCTCTATCATCATCGTTTTGCTTAGAAGCTATGTTAGAAGCTATCTTAGGCATACTAGATGAAACAATATACAAAAATGTTCCAAAACGACAAAAAACCAAAGTTGTGAACAGGGATTGACTGTCAAATCTTCAATGTCACGACGATCGGGGAGTTTTTCGCCAATTTTGCTCAATATAGCTTCAATTAAACGAACCAAAATGCGTATTTTCTCCTGTTGTGACAAATACTGTACCAGTCAGAAGACAAGTTGTGATGCGAATCTAATTGAAACGATCCAACTTGATCACAGAACCGAATTGATGCAATTCACGAATTGAGTACTTCTCGCCGAATTCGAGAAGAATCAAATTCCAAATTAAGTACTCCAGAATTAAGTATTGTATTTTCTGTGACGTGAGTTACGCGTAGTCCACCCTTTTCTTATTTTGACAAATTTAAAACAACGATTGGGATATTCTACGGTACTGTAATTAACAACAGTTACTACAAAATAACCATGCAAAACTCAATTGTATAGGAACGTCACAGCAACAATGGAGCCAAATATTCCAGAATCAAATTCAATTCAAACAAAAAACGACCGAAATGTCGTCCAAACTTTCTGTGACAATCAAAAATGACACTCAAAATTTGCGTCCAAAATCAAGCAAAATACCGAAGCCCAAAATAGCAACCAAATTCCGCAACAATGACCGACAATGGCAGAAACAATAAATTAAAACAAACATTTGACCAAAGGCGTGTACATAAATGATTTACAATAACAGAGATAATTACAAAAAGGAATGTTTTATATCAAAATACTGTAGGAAAATAAAACACAAGCAAAATCTATTTCACAAAATTCAGGTTTTGTAACTAAGTTCAAAATAAAAGGAATGTTGAAGGGAAAGAAAGAATTTCAAACTACTTTGAACCTTACAGTCTTCCAACAGTCAATACCTTTTATTTTTCGACATTTGTCGATTGAGTGATTTAAATGTGTTGTGCGGCGAGATCTCAGCAAAGAACAAATAATCCGCGATAACCTTTGAACCACAGAAGATAAAACGCGAAATAAGGTATTGAAACTTGTAGCTCAAGTTGGTCTTTGCAATGATAGCCAAAATCGTAGGATAGTTGGTGTAGGGAAAACTTTTTGAGAGTGAACAAATTTATCTTTCCCGTCAAAACTGCAGTAATTATCGAGGTTTGCTGGGCCAAGTTTACGTAGCAGTATTTGAAATTTCCATGCATCAACATGAGCCGAAAAATCAACTCGTAAAAGGTCTTAATAGTGTCTGAACCATGTTTGAAACGTTACGTTTGCTTCCGGATCAAAGGTAAATTCTGCTATACTGTTGGCAATTCCGTTAACGCAGGAGGGAATAGCATGTGCTTCAGTGCTTGGTGCTTGCCTTTGACGGAGAAGTTCCATCAGCATCTTTTGACGCTCCAAAAGGATTCCCATCTTAAATTGTTCCACGATGTCGTAGCTTGAATGAACCTGTAGCCAAAATGTTACGTTCTTGATATGGAGCTAGTATTGACGCTCGAATTGCACCTAGCTATGCTTGACACGATACTTGCACAACCGACTATTGAGAGAGAGACGAAGGCTTCAGAGAATTTTGTATGACAGCTGACTTTCAATAATGACAAAAGAAGGTTGCTCATCCATATATATAGAAGTAGTATGGCTCGCGCTTGAATACAGTACGTGTTCCCAATTACGTTTCCATATTCCATTTTCTTCTATACTATACATACCGGAACTGATATACTTGTGATAATATCTTAAAGATAAAATCTTCGTTTCACGAAATTCTATACATAATGTATCCTAAGACATCCATCTGTCGCCGTATAAAAATTCTTTAAAGTCCTCAAGCAAGAAATTGCCCTGCGAGGTTAGATAATGACACTTCGTTAATAAAAATAAATTGAAAAAATTAGAATCTGAACAATTAAGTCTACGTAACGAAATAAGAACTTCTCAGAATTAATTTGATTCTCTTGAACCGTTACTATCTCTTATAAAGCCCAATTCCATTATTGATGATGATATCCTTATACAAGCCAATAAATTTGTAGAAACTCTATGTACTGAAATTGGTCAGTGGAAAACCCGTTCTAAGAATATCATTTTATTTAATGTAGCTGATAATTATCCTTTAAATGACTCGGAAGGATGTTTTCTCACTTCATATGGTAATCTGACAGATTGTGCTGCTTTTGACCGTTTACGCAATAACATCATGAAACAACGAACCCCAATCCTTGAAAATTAACACATTATAAGCGCGTCGAGCACGAGATGGATCAATGAGAATGAAGGGCGAAATGCGATAAACAAGGGCGGAAAACACAAAAAAATAATAATGGTTTTCAAGCTAATTATTAATGATATTGAGTTATTAGGAAAAATAAATGACATTTCCCATTAGTAACAGCAAACATCTTGCTACAAAGAATATAGATACGGTCGACAGGAAGATGAATGAGTAATGAATTGCATTTATCTGTGTTGAATTGTAAGCTGTAGACAATCGAATGGAATATGTTTAGGAACGATCGTGTATTCATAGTGCAAAGAAATTTAAGTGCAATCGTTTGGAGCAGTTTTGGGTAAATTTTAACTTCTGACACAGAAGCTTTATCAGACCAAGGATGATAGTCAGGACAAGGAACTTGATTAAGTAGTGGTCAAACCCCACCACTGATTTGCCTATTGTACGCAGTAAACGGTCGAATTGAATAATAATATTTTATATTCTTGGACATTCAAGGCATGCAATACATGATCAGTTTATCAAAATTTGAACAGCAAAAGAAAATATAACGGTGCAAATGACCGAAGGGAGCGGGATTTTTAAACATTTTTTCCGTTCAATAATGGAAACGAATATACAGTAAGTAAAAAAATCTTAATGTCTAATAACAATGAAGTTTCATTCAAATTTTTTCAGGATTTACGAATTACAAGGATGGGAAAACATGGAGAACAATTATATAAGGTCAGATAGTATTCTCTGGATAACTGGCCATTCAAGTGTCAGGTTACCGGACCCTAGAAATGCCTTTACACCAATAAATCTCAACATTGCCTTCGATAACATTTTCTATACATCATCATGTATATAACTGTCTTTTATTTCTCATGAGGCCTAGAAATGTCTCATTTTTTATCTTTACGTGCAAAATATTAAAAATCTGCCAAAAAATGAAAAAAAACGTAAAAAACTAAAAAAACATCATTTTTTTAATGTACATTCTTTTTCTTAAATTATGTACTATTTTACTTTGATGACCTCTCACCGTGCTGGTGAAGAGAAAATCTTTCATTATATTCCAGTGTCTTCGAACCATCACTGTAATTGGCTCGAAATCTATCCGCCCGATTTTTGTTCCGTATGCGATTCATCTCCTGCAGATAACGAAAACCGGGCTGGTGAACAAATTTTGGTTCGATTCGTCGACAATTCTTCAAGAGTATTGGAGCACAGCACCCTACTGCCTATTCCCTGCTATAGCCACACCCTCTCTCATCCCCCACAATTTCTTAGATTTTTTATTCCGATGGATTTATGTTCCCTTTTCAATCTTTTTAACCAACCTATCCGTATAAACATGAATTTATGCATATATAATTTATTCATCAATTATTTATGAAAACATCATTACAATTCGCACCACTTTCCATAATTACCTTCCATTTCTGTTCTCCATTTGTTTCTTGCATCCTTGCCATTCGTAAATCTTAACATAATTTGAATGAAATTTTATTTTTATTAGACATTGAAAATTTTTTCTTACCTACTGTATATTCATTACCCTTATTGAACGGAAACTAATGTTTAAAAATCGCGCTCACTTCGGTCACTTGCACTGTACTATTTTCTTTTGCTGTTCAAATTTTGATAAACTGATCATGTATTGCATGCCTTGGATGTCCAAGAATATATATTATTATTATACATGATAGTTTATAGTAAATGTCAGCAAATGCAATGCTGTGATTAAGTAATGTAAAAATATGCCGATGGTCTGGCAACCTGACACTATCAGCGAAATTCAACCAGGGGATATACTAAAATGAGAAAACTTGAAGTGAACTTAGAAACCCGGGATACTAAGAGAGTATAAATTATCTAATGAAGAATTTATCTTAAGAATTTCACTCAGTGAATCAACCGTAAGAGATCCTGCAAGCGATCTGTCTTTGGCCCATTGTTATTCAAAATTTTCGTGAATGATATTCTGAACGTGGTAGCTATCGATTGTCTTTTATTCGCGGATGATTTGAAACTGTGGGCCTCTGTCCGTTCCTGCGTTGGCCACAAGCAGCTGCAACAAGCAGTTGATGACTTAGTCAGCTAGACACATCGCTGGTCACTGCCTATAAATGAGGTCAAGGCAGTGGTCATGCGCATATACTCCGATGACACTGGTGGTGAATACTTTCTTGGAGATAAGCCAATTAGAGCGGTGATGGTCGAAAAACACTTAGGGATTCTGGTTATGGATTACTTGAAGTCGACGGCTGACAGATGTCGGCGAATAGGCAGCGCTACCAGGATGCTCTGAGCGATTCGGCGTTCATTTGCGACCATTACCACGCAAATGTTCCAAAAACTTTTCTCTATGTATGTTCGTCCTCTGTTGGAATATGGGCTACCTGTTGCATTTTCTTTAGTCTAAAGGCGAATGCGACTCTCGGAAAGTGTACAAAGGAAGGACATTAAGATGGTTCGTGGAATGCTCCAACTTGCGTACGAGGAGAAAAGGAGATTTCTGAAACTCCACCCCCTAGAACTTCGAAGGGAAAGATTTGACCTGCAACTGACACGCCGTATTCTTCTCAAAGACGAGCTCCTACGATACTTCCGATTAATAGTTGAGTCGAGGACTCGTGGACATGACCTTATGTTGCAGAATCCCGGATGGCTAAAGCTGAGTAATGCCAGTACGCTATCCACGCGGGTGGTAAACACTTGGAGCTCTCTACCAAATGTGCTCCTGTCTCTACAATCAGAACAGCTATTAAAAAGTGCGTTGTATCAGCATTTGGATCTGATCCCCGGAGTGATATAGTGGTGTTCCTCTACTCGCAAGGCGTGCCTTGTTAACAGACGTCACCCATATTTATTGCTGTGATGAATCTTAAACGGGATTTTATTCCGTCTGCTTTCGATTCAGATTCAACTTGGCGCGATACGTTCAACTTGGTTGTATTTCCACCGCTCCGATAAAATATCATTGAGAATTTTCGCTATTCCTTGAATTTTCTGTAAAATAGAATAACTATTTTACTATAATATTGATATTTTTCCTGAATAATTACGCTAGTGATAAATTCAGCTTGTATTTTTCTAGTGATCTATCATTACTCATACCCTTAACCGATAGATATTGATACAATAATTGGCTGCCTCAAAGGCAAATGTGGCAAAATGGTGGCTGAGGGAATTGAATGCACAGCTTGCAAGCGTTGGGCTCACTCTAGCTGCTCAGGTATACACAAATGTCACTACGGGATTTAGGCAAAATACCGCTGGTTGCAGTGGTATTGCATCGGATGTCTCAAGGCTGCCACTTACGCCGCTTGCCAAAAGCCAAGGAATAGCGTGACGTCTCCAAGCTCGTCAGATTTTGTACCAGCCCAAATAGACAAATGTGATGCAAGTCTCAATCTTTGACGAGACATGCGTAGACCCTAGGTAACCTGACAACACAGCAGCGTTATAAATAGACAATCATGAAAATAAATTTTTAGATGTTTCGAAATTTTTTAGAGACATTTGTTTACGATAGAAACATGTATTATAACACTGAGGATAAGTATGTTTAAACCAAAAGAGGGGTAAAATGAGCCTAAAGAGATACAATAAGTATAGGTACATATACTACGAGTCCCAGGTTTTGATGCAACATAAATAGACCCTAGGTATCCTGACACTTAATAATACCATGTATTTCGGACATTGTGAACAGTTCTATGCGTGTGCTTATGTACAAAACACTTCCAATTGATTCAATAACCGGGAATGACGTGAAAAAATATATTATCTATAGAAGTGTTTATTTTGAGAATTTTGCATAGCGATGGAGCAGTAAGAGATTCTACGAGTGCTTTAAATTTACCTGTTGAAGTGCACATGTGAAAATGGAGTGGATGAGAATTCCAAAGGTGTGCATACCTAATTAAAAAGAACTTTTGTCGAACTTTAGTGCGTGTAAGGGGAATATGTAATAGGCTCATTTGGTTACGTCGTACATAACGATTGCAATCTTGGAAGCGCATTGTAGACCTAAGCTTACCTTGGTGATCTGTGATGATTCGGAAGAAAAGAGAAAGATTAAGGCGAATTCTACGTAACCATAACGGGTCAATGTCTGATAGATTGCATCGTACTTTATAAGATGAAGGATTAGAGTAGCCTAACATGATTTTGCGAATTCTAAGTTGAAGGCTTTCTAAGAGTATACAGTCACGCCTAGCAATGTGAGAGTAGGCTATATTACAGTAGTTAAGAAGCGGTAATACTTTCATTTTATATAGACTCAGTCTACTTTCACGAAGGAGGAATTTTCGATTGATCAAACCAAAATTCTGTCTAGCTCTTGCTTTTAGAAATCCTACTTGTTCCTTGAAATTAAGAGACGGAAAATATCTAAATCCTAAGTCTTTGATTTCGTTAGAAGGTGAAAGTGATATATTGTTGATAATGATACTACCAGGGAGTATTGAGCAGCGTATACCCATGATTTGCGTCTTCAGAGCTGAGAATTCTAACCCCAAATGTGAGCCCCAACTTAAAAGGGTTGAAAGATCATCGTTGAGGGAGTCTATAGCCTGTGATATCTCAATGGCTGGAAAAGCTAAGACAAGTTTAATATCATCCGTAAAGATGAAGAGCTTTGAGTTTTTTACAAAATCTTGCACATCATATATATATATATATATATATATATATATATATATATATAATTGAAACTTACAAGATCTTGTAGGGGCTAGGTGGGGTTATCATTAATGACTTCTTTGCTTTAAGTCCCGAGCTTGGTATTCGCGGACATTCACTGAAACTTACTAAGATGCGATGTAGACTAGTCACCCGAATAAGCGTTTCCTGGAACCGGCTTCCAGAAGAACTTATATACTGCTGTTCTGTCGCGAGTTTTGAAAACGGTTTGGACCGCATTATTATTATTATTAATAAGCTTTTTCCTGAGATCTCTCCCTAATTTCCATGCAAGGTTACGTAGTTCACCATTTTTGGCGTTGTCTGATATGTAAGTAAATGCTAGAGTTCTGTTTCTTTTTTAATACACAGCACTTCTACTACCAGATGATTGAAAACGAGCGGCGGTAATAGCCATATACAAAAAGGGTCCCATTTCGGATGTACGCAACTACAGGCCAGTAAGCCTGACAAGCATTCTTTGAAAGTGCTTTGAAAAAATCATTCGGCACCAGGTATGTAAACATTTAGTAGCCAATTCCTTACTATCCGATGCCCAGCACTGATTCTGGAAAGAAAGGCCCTGCCTAACCAATCTTCTAAGCTTTCTTGACGAAGTGACATTACGCCTCGATGAAGGGAGAGTAGTCGAAGTCTGCTATCTTGATTTTCAAAAGGCATTTGACTCAGTGAACCAAAGGTACCTTCTGCACAAACTAAGTATGTGTGGCGTCACCGGTGACCTACATCGATGGTTGGACAGCTTCTTAACTAATCGCACTAACTATGTTAGAATTGCAGGGGTGTACTCGGAGGAATCACAGATTCACAGTGGAGTGCCTCAAGGCTCGGTGTTTGGTCCATTACTTTTTCTTATTTTTGTAAACGACCTGGCAGCGCTGCTTTCTGTTTGCTGATGATGTTAGGATCCTAGGAACCGACAGTAGACATACGCTTATATCTGATTTAGAAAAGGTAATCGAGTGGACAAAGACCTGGGACTTGCAACTAAACTTGGGGAAGAGCTGTCTTCTGACGACTGATTTAGCGACAACCCAACTAGAAGTTGGTGAAGGAACTATCAAAATAGCGGATGCTCAGAAAGTGGAGGATCTTGGCATTACTATAACAGACGATTTTAAATGGGCTACTCAATGTGCCGAAGCTGCAAATAAGGCTCGCAGAGAATTGTTCAGACTTCGCTCAGCGTTACCTTGCCGACAACCTTCAATCTTCATTCCCTTATACAAAGTAGTCGTGCGGCCTCACTTGGAATACTGCGTTCAGTCCTGGGCACCGTACTTAAAAAGGATATAGCACGTCTCGAAAGGGTCCAGCGCTTTGCGACTAGGATGGTTGAGGGTTAGACAGGTACAACCTATGAGGCTAGACTCAAGGACCTCGGTTTGTTCTCACTAAAGAGACGGCGGCTGCGAGGTGATCTAATAGAAGCCTTCAAGATTATAAAACGTCTTACGGGTGATAATATTACTGAAATCCCTAAACTTGCCCCTAAAGCAGCTACAAGGGTTGATTCTATGAAACTTCTTAAGAGTAGGCCCAGGTTGCTGGCACGTGAGCACTTTTTCAGCAACCTTGTGGTCAACTTCTGGAACAAGCTCTCAGATTGCATAGTAAGCCTCCCAAATGTGTTGAGCTTTGAAAGGGAACACCACGTTGAATTGTCTATCATATTTCCGCACATTGTCTAATAAAAAAATTTAAAACAACAGAAAAACCTATTTTTACATTTTTATCATATCTGTCTAGGCGTGGGCAACCTGACAGCAAAGTTGCTCACATGCAGTTTATGACTATGTTTTTTCGATTTACCTCCACTAGGCTAGTGATTTCATATACTACACATTGTTCACGCATATTATTGCATTGTTTCCTGAATAGCTGACCTCTCACCGTGCTGGTGAAGAGAAACCCTACCTTACTTCCCAGATATTCGGAAACAAGAACGTGTGAAAAGTACGGAACTGTATACTCGATATCGAAGTGCTGGGTGCTCAACCGCATACCGTCGAAGGAAATCTGGGCGCGTAATTGGCTTTTAGCCACCTTCAGCCCTGTGCAACTTGAACTTGAACTTGACCTAGAACCTGACCTTGACCTCGCGCAGAACGTTCAATTTTATTGTTTTTTCCACGCGGTGATTAAAATAATCATAAGGTATTTTTCCTATTCTGTGAATTTGCTGTAAAATAGAAAAACCATTTCACTATATTAATAAAATCAAAAAGATTTATCATATTTATGATACCACTGCTGGTTGCAGTGGTATTGTAGCGGCTGCCACTGACTGCTTCTATTAGTCAAAATCCACAAATTAGTGTGATCTCGCTCAGCTCGTCAGAATTCGTACCCACTCAAACATGCTTCTGTTGTGCGTGCAAATATTTGTTATGGAAAAACTAGTCAAGGCGAAAGTAGTCCAAGTTAACCCGTTGCCTTGTCCTCCAAAGCAGGCTACCTCTCTGAGAGGACAATTTTGCTGGAACTTCTATAAAGCGTACTAAGACCAAATACTCAAAAGAATCAACATTCAATTGTTGTTGGCTCGCCCGTACTGTGTCAAATTACTGAGGAGGTGAATAGCTTGCGCAAGAAAATTTAGACTTTACACGGCACTTTCTTTGCTTTAAAAGCTAGAACTCGAAATGTACTAGTATTTAACCAAGCGGAGCTCTTTATTAGGGTGTTACGATTTATACCTACTTATGTTCGTATCAAGGGAATCTAAGTCTTTTCTACAAGGAAATCTAAGTCTCGCAGAGATTTTGATCGCATGTGTATTAGTGATCTTATCCGAAAGGGCGGTCTGAAGCCTTCTACCCCCAGAATGCGAGTCCACTGGTATGAAGGTGGAAGATGGATAACAGCCCTCGGCCAATCATGGTGGAATTCAAGTACCAGGCGGATCGGGATGCATTCCAGTCTAGGGCTGATCACATAGCCAAGTCAACCCTAGATATATTTCATGTCATGCCTGTCAACCCTCCGCGAAACGCTAGAGTTTCTCTTTTTTAGACCCGATTAATCTTTGGCAGACCTCTCGCCATGCTGGTGACGAGAAACTGCTTTTCATTTTTCCAGCATAGGTTATAATGACGTGCTCCCTTCGTCGGCTATCGCCCATTCGGGAGTTACGTTGCCGTGAGGAACAGGCTGGATTCCGCCCGGGGAGAGGATGCGTGGATCAGGTTTTTCTCCTGCGACAGTTATTAGATCACAGACACCTGTACCGGCGACCAACCATCGTAGCTTTTCTGGACATCCGGGACGCGTTCGACTCGGTGGACAGAACTACTCTTTGGAACTGCTTGCTTAGGAGTGGGATCCCTCCTAAGTATGTCGCCATCTTGAAGGAGCTCTATTCTCATTCTTCAGGGAGATTCAGGGTCTACGGCAGCCTATCGCTGGCGTTCCCCACAACTAGTGGCGTGCGCCAGGGCTGTCCGATGTCCCCATTGTTGTTCAACTTTGCGATCGAGGATGTCCTCCAGAATGCTCTCCGTAGCTTCGCTGAGGGTGGGATTGAGCTACTTCCAGGTAACCGTGTCACTGACCTTGATTATGCCGATGACATTGCTTTGCTTGGTGATGATCCGGTGTTCCTACAGAATGCCCTGAACCAGCTAGCATTGGAGGCGTCTAGGTACGGATTGCACTTAGCTCCAACTAAGTGTAAGGTTCTTCTTCAAGATTGGGAGGGGTTGCAGCCCACTCTGACGGTCGATGACCTCAGTCTGGACTGTGTGGAACAGTTCACCTATCTTGGTAGCTGCATCACGGCGGGAGGAGGGCTGGAAAGTGAGATCGGCTCTCGCATTGCGAGAGCTCGCTTCGCGTTCACTAGTCTAGGTCATCTCTGGAAGCGGTCTGACGTGAGTTTGAGACTCAAGGGGAGAGTTTACCTGGCCTCAGTCAGGTCGGTCTTGCTTTACGGGTGCGAGAGCTGGGCAGTACGCGCAGAGGAGCTCCGGCGCTTGGAGGTGTTTGAACATCGATGTTTACGGAGGCTTGCACGAGTGTGGTGGCAACACCGCACTAGCAACGTTGAAGTGAGGCACCGTGTTCTCGGTTTGGACAGCCTGATGCTACGAGACGTAATCGACCGTTCCCGTCTCCGCTGGCTAGGGCATGTCTTGAAAATGAAGCCTGAGCGCATAACCTTCCGCGCGCTGCGTGTGTCGGTTGGCCCAGGCTGGCGGCGGTGTTCAGGTGGACAACCGGTGACCTGGAAGAAGGCCTTAAAACGCTTGACGTCGGGTTTAGACCGGGTCGGACGAACGCGGCTTCCTGGGTAGGGTCCAAAAATGGTTCCAAAGGTTGTCATAGCCGGGGGTGGCAGTGGGGATAAGCTCCCACTGTTTATGAAATGCTTCCATATGGCATGCGTCTCAAATAGCTTCTGACAACCAAGTCAAGCTTCTGGCCTGCACGAGTGCCTCTCCGAGCCCGGCGGAACTGCCTCGAAGAAAGGGCGAGGGCGAGTGACTGGCGCCTGAAAACCAGTTTGCTTCGGGCAGATGTAGCTCGTTAGCCTGGGAGGGCATTTCATCTAAGGGAAGGAAAACCCTGATTTTAAACCTCCGCTGCCTTGTGGGATACCCGATCGCGGGAAAGGCTTCGGGAGAAAACCCTCAGGAAAAACCTGGAACAGAGTCTGGTAGACCACCTCTTTCTGGCAACTTCCTGCTGCCTTGCAGGTCGCACTTGGTTGTGCAAAGGCTAGAGAAGCTGACTCGAACAAACGCCGAGTGGTGCTAGGGACGCCGTTTTGTACCCAAATTCCCAACAATCTTCTTTGAAGCCGACTCATCCTCCAGGAGGAGATAGTCGCACAAAGTAAAGTAAGCAAAGTAAGTCCAAGGGATAGTGAGTGTCTGTGGCTTGACACGCTGTCGACGATGGCTGAGAACCGGC
Organism: Atriophallophorus winterbourni; assembly: GCA_013407085.1. Lineage (NCBI taxonomy): Eukaryota > Metazoa > Platyhelminthes > Trematoda > Plagiorchiida > Microphallidae > Atriophallophorus > Atriophallophorus winterbourni. The sequence goes on along the minus strand of JACCGJ010000499.1, from coordinate 24,247 downwards.
AACAGTGGAGAGAGTGCATTCTATTTTGTGTCCCCCCCTCAAATTTGTGAAAAATATCAAAAAAATCAAAAAATCGGCATGTGGAACAATGGACAAAAAATCCCCCCATATTTTACCTCTTTTTCTCGTTGCCGGGTCGCACTTGGTTGTGCAAAGGCTAGAGAAGCTGACTCGAACAAACGCCGAATGGTGCTAGGGACGCCGTTTTGTACCCAAATTCCCAAAAATCTTCATTGAAGCCGACTCATCCTCCAGAAGGAGATAGTCACACAAAAGTAAAGTAAAAGTAGGCGCCAGTCACTCGCCCTCGCCCCTTCTCCTGTTGGTATAGGCAGTTCCGCCGGACTCGGGGAGCCACTCGTGCAGGCCAGAAGCTGGACTTGGTTATCAGAGGCTATTTGAGACGCATGCCATATAGGAGCATTTTATAAACAGTGGGAGTTTACCCCCCTGACACCACCGGCTATGACAACCTTTAGTAGCTTGTCTTAAGCATATTTCTGCGTGAACCTCAATACCGTTTGTAAATCTATTTAGCACGGCGTTACCTGCGCAGTACGGAAGTACGGATATTAGCACGCATCAAACTACATGCAGCCTTGGCGCGTACGCTTGAAAGCCTCAATATTGATGTGTGCTGTTTTCAGTAAACGCGCATCCATAACTCTGTCACATGGCTGTGTTCATGCAAGAAAGGGTGGTATCGCAACAAAGGCCCCAACCTGTTTGTGGTGCTGTCTACACACCGACTAATTGTAGCTTCGAATTTGCCAATGACTAGTCCTATGGAAAATTATAAATATTCATTAGGTTCGCTTCGTGCGAGTGACATTGTTATCTTAACTTGAAACATGAATGTGCGTGTTATCTATCTTCTAATGAGTATATATTGGATTGGTGGTTTGGTCTCAATTAGCAAAGAACTGACAATGGCAAAATCCTGGTTAGCATGTGCTTAGATCACAGATTTTACCTTGCCAGCACTAATTTAGGCCATTCAAAGCTTCACTTTTCGACTTAGAAATCTCAGTCGACGGTCTCTTTCACGCAAATTGACCATATCGCTAACAGCTACTCGTTACGGTATTGCGTACTAAATTATCGCTCATGCTAGGACATTTTCTTATATAATCCAGCAAGTCCTGAGCCGCCCGGCACTCGACGCTTAAAGGTATAGTATATGCTTTCAACCTAACATGTGTAAAACACTTACCCAGAACTGATGAAGCTCCAGAATCTAAATATGGTATGAAAGCACAAGCCTGATCCACGCAAAGTGCCGCATAGTCAGAGACTGCACGTGGGCGAAGATACTGTCAGGTTGCCCAGGCCTAGACAGATATGAGGAAGAAAAAAGAACAGGAAATGGTAATGAGTTTCCAGCCTGTTACAGCATGCAGCTCACTACCTCTGGCCAATCAATTTAGCACGGTGGTAACCGCACAGCTCAAAGTACTGCATGATTGCATATCCGTGCCGCCAAAATCTAAATTCCTGATGTCAGTCTAGAACTGGTCTAGAACTTCGTATACCTCAGCTGTTGTATCTCTGCTGGCGTTTATGTCGAAGACGATATCTCACAGCGGGTATAGCGTTTGATAATAATGTGGTGTTTCTGTCTACTCCAAAGGTTGATTGTACAACGCATTCGCAAGTGCTACGCTTTTCTGTTGCTGCGAAACCTGATCTATCCGAGCGGTCAATGTCAGTCGCTTTTTTCACGCTTGTGTATGATTGCTAGCATTCGGCAGCAGGATCGTGTTGCCAATATACGTGTCTGCGAACGGGTGTTAGTACCAATATTACACAACTGGCAAATTTTGATGCGATGGTTGGGACACATTATCAACGCTTACAATCGCGCGCCCAATTCGTATTGCCTGGTAGATACCAGGTGAAACAACCGGTGGTCAGTCAATGACGTGGCGTGCTGGAATGAAGAACTTCGCCGTGGCGCGAAGCTTAGTTGGGCCTGACTTTGTTCTAAAAGCTCTATCTAATAGTTGTTTATGAACCATGCACAACATGGCTGCAAACCGAAGTTGTTGGCACCAATGCGTGTCATAATTTTTATTCCATATCATTGTATCTTATTCTATGGAAAAAAACAATGGCAAAATCGTATGCTGTGCGGCTAACACCGTGCTAAATTGAATTGTAATCGGTAGTGATATCTATGCTGAAAGATGCTGGAGTCTCACTGCCACTGGCACTTCTATTTCTATTTTTCCAATATCTCTCTAGGTCTGGGCAATATCTACATGCAGTCTGTGACTGCGGCACTTTGCCTGGATCAGGCTTGTGCTTTCATACATACATACGCTGCTTTTACCTCGCATCTGCATATTCCATTTGCCTTCTTCATGTTGCTTGACAGTTTGAGCCCAGACTTGTTCTTCTCGTTGATGATGATTCTTTTATTTATGTACTGCACAGCGCACGGATGTGCAATCATGCAGTATTTCTGTGCTGTACGGCTAACATCGTGCTAAATTTATCGGCCAGAGTTAGTGAGCTGTCTGCTGAAACGGGCTGGAGTCTCACTACCATTTCCTGTTCTTTTTGCTTACTCATATCTATCTAGGCTTGGGCCACCTGAGAGCATCATAGCTCACATGCAGTCTCTGACTACGGCACTTTGCCTGGATCAGGCTTGTGCTTTCATACCATACTGTACAGCTAACACTGCACTAAATTGTTTTGCTACCGTTTCTTAGCTGCATGTGGAAACACACTAGACTTTCACTGTGCATCAAGATAGCTTTGTTATTTATTATACTTATATTTTTGCGAATATTTTATGCGTAATTTGTACAGAATTCGTTTATATATTTTCAACATGAGTTCCGAGGTGTGGCCTGTGTGGGTGAAGGATATGCGGAAACTAGAGGTTTTCGACCACTGGTGTCTCCGACGCGTCCTCAATGTTCGATGGGATGAGCGAGTATCGAATGACGAGGTTCGCCGCCGTTGTTTGGATAGCCTATCCTGAGTTCGATATTGCGACAACACCGTCTGAGATGTTTTGACCACATCCTGAGACACTCGGACGCTGAACTAACCTGGGCGACACTATCGCCGACACCCTGCGCAGAATGGCGTTGTAGTCGCGGAGGACAAGTGAACACTTTGCTCATCACCGTTATTCCTTTCTCGTCTGTATAAGCCTGCGCAATCTAACATTACTTCAACACACATACAGTCTGTGACTGTGCGGTACTTTGCTTGGCCACATGCTTGTGAATGATTTTACGCATTTGCTTTGCAGCCTGTCTTGGGATGAATGCGGACGTATACAAATTGACAGATCTGTCATCAGTACAGCGCGCCTTGGATGAACTAAACGATGATGAGGTTTGTCACGCAATCTTTACCAGTTCTGAAGGCCTCCACGAATCAAGTAATTGCTGACCTGGTTTCCAAACGGGGTGAATTAGAAATGCGAATGAGTCAGCTCAGCTCCTCGGTGTAAGTAAATGCCGTTTACATTAATATCGTATACAGTCCCGACTTTCAAGAGTTAAAAGTCAGCGCGCTCAGTTTATCTAGTATGATTGGGAAAACTTCAGAATTGGCTGTCAACTTGAGTGGAAAAATTCGCCAGTTAGATTTGGTTAAAGTGAGCGAATGATCATAAATATTTTTCGCAGAGTAGAGTTCTTGAATGCGTTGCTAAGTTGGACAGCATAATTCAATTGAAGCAATGCTCAGCCAATGTTGAATCTGCACTGTCACATGACAAACTGGAAGAGGTATCCACACATTTATTAATAAAATCTCCGATTATAGGCTGCTGGCTTTATCAATACATATTTGAACACAGAACCTTCCGTTGTGAAATTGTCTTCGGAACTTAGTTCTGGTAAGTTCCTAGTTATTGCTAATTGGTGTAGTACATTATGCAAACGCTTTACGTTCCATCTGCTCTTAGAATTTACAGCCAACGTTTGTTCAATCTGTTATTCAAATGTGTAGTTTCATGATGCGTTCAAACTGCAAGGTTTACACTTCAACCGTGCATCATTTTTTGAGCAAATTCACGTCGCAAGCTCTATCCTCTATTACAGAATTTTTTGGTCCTCTCGGTTGAATTGCTTATGACGAAGCGTTTTGAATTCCTTATTGATGAACTAACGTTTGTAGATAGAACTTTTTGTTTGTGATTGTGTAGGTCAACTTAATTTGCATTAAATGTGCAGAGGCGTTACCGACGAGTCTCTCGCACGTAGCAAAAATCTAACTCTGGATTATTTCAGGCAGATTGATTGTGTGGCACTTTGCTTGGATCAGGCTTGTGCTTTCAAATATAAATACATGCATACATTGAACAATTGTATGTAATGCGTTGCTCTCCTCACATCCCCAGTGTTTAAACCTCACTTGGCACAGCGTGAACGGACGTTTTGCGGCAGCCATGAGCAGTGGGCTATCCCGATTCACACCTCGCATCATGATTCCGAGACTTGTGGTTGGCGCTGTCCGTCTGTGGCTTTGTATAAACGTTATTAGCGTATAAGGAGATGGATTATTTATCACCATCGTCCGCGCTCGTCCTATCGGCATTTTCTATATTCATACACCATTTTCCGTTTAAAGTAATTAGTTTACTTCCTATTTTCAGACTCGCTTGCTCGGGAATCCGTTGATAAATTATCAAAGCAACACAAGATTATGGTCCAGCTAGTAGAACAGCATTTCGATCGGGCGGTCGCCAAGCATGATTCAGAAGCGATTGCACGTTTTTGCAAACTGTTTCCTCTCATTGGACGTCTGGAGGATGGCCTCCAACGTTTCGCCGCTCATTTATGTTCCATCATCAAAGAAAGATGCGATGGATTTTGCAACTTGGCAGATTTACCCAACTCCGATTCAGACGGGAAATGCACCAGTTGTTTAGATTTGATTACTCAAATTCTGGAGTTTATCGCTGAATTGGTTGCTGAAAAACAAGCATATATTGAGACTTATTATGGTTAGTATATTCTCTTTGTAAAATGAGATCAACAAAAATGTAACTTTCGAGTTTTATTGGTCAATCCATTTTCTATAGGATACCAATCACCTTCTGATTTATGCATCCATTAAAGCTCAAGCCTGAATCTAGACAAAGTCCCTCGCCACCATAGGCTGAAATAGTGTCGGGTTGATTGATAATTGGAAAGAATAGAATGCGTCTTTGTGATCTGATTCTTTGTTGCACAATTATAGCACCAGTTAATCACAACTGTTAGTATTATACCAGCATATATGTACTGCATTCAAAAAACTTCTTTCCAAAATCAAATGGCATTAACCGATCTTTGCCCTGTTTCCTACATTTTCCCACCCTAGACCGATTTTGGTTTTACTCGCACTCAAAAATTATACGCCCCAATAGCCTTGAATCAGTGTAGAGATATTACTTGACTATGCCACTGTTAGGTGTGATCCGTTATAAGAACGTTCCAATGACTTAGCTGGAGCGATTGTGTACGTGTTAAATCACGAGTCTGAAGCCAGGCAAAGTGCCTTACTGTCACAGGCTGTACATGGGCTGAGATACTATCAGATTTCCAAGGCCTAGAGGGAAAACGACAGTGAGGTTCCAGCGCATATTCGCATGCAGCTCAGTACCGGTGGCAAATCAATGCAGCAGATCTAACGACTAGTGGCAACCGAGACCTAGCAACGTATTATTTGCGGCATCTGAAGGTATCGCAAGACCGCACATGTCCAATCGGTTGTACGGATGTGCAATCGTGCAGCATTTCTGTGCTGTGCGGTTAATATCGTGCTAAATTGATTGGCCAACGGTAGTGAGCTGCATGCTGAAACACGCTGGAGTCTCATTTCCATTTCTATTTCCTCCCTCTGTCTAGGCCTGGGCAACCTGACAGTATCTTAGCCCACGTGCAATCTCGGACTGTGCGGCACTTTACCTGGATCAGGCTTGTGCTTTCATTTCATGTCATGATCGGTTGGAAGATGCTTATGCGTTTCCTTATTTAGGAATGAGATTTGCTATGGATCAGGCTTGTGCTTTCATTTCATGTCATGATCGGTTGGAGGATGCTTATGCTTTTCCTTATTTAGGAATGAGATTTGCTATGATTTGCTATGAATGAGATTTGCTGATGGATGCAAACGCACCAGTCACTAGTTATTGTAGCTTTCGGCTGACTATGATGATTGCGTCTTACTCAACGAACACTTTTTAAAGAAATATCGTTCTTAGTACACTTAAACGAAGGGACGTTCTTGCTAATGTCCGGGTTTTTCGCCTTTGCCACCTAATCCTTTTTATCGCAGCTCACTCAGCCATTTTCTGTCTTCTACACCTCCCCGAGCATTATCTTTAGCACGGATGTGCAATCGGGCAGCATTTATGTGCTGTGCGGCTAACATCGTGCTAAATTGATTGGCCAACGGTAGTGAGCTGCATGCGAGTACACGCTGGAGTCTCACTACCATTTCTATTCTATTTTCTCTCTCATATCTGTCTAGGCCTGGGCAAGCTGACAATATCTTAACCCACATGCAGTCTCTGACTGTGTGGCACTTGGCCTGGATCAGACTTATGCTTTCATACCATCATACCATACCATATTTAGCATCACCGTCATAGGTTTACACACACATACTGAGTGCTTAACTGCCATAAAACCATGACTCGATAAAATGCTAAAATGATTGGAAAGGGTGGGACCTTATTAGCTAAAAGAACTATAGATGATTAGGCACAAACACACTGGGATGAGGTACATACAACTCGAAACAAATGTGCATTCAAGCAAGTGTTTTGAACGAGTAGAGCGGCATCAGCATGACACCTGTCTTGCGGCTTTCACTGTCACGCATCATAACCTAGCCACTTCACTTGATACAAGACAAGATTAATCAAACTCTCCAACATGTTTATAGCAAGACCGACACTGAACCATATCACTTAGAGTGGAATAGAATGAAAGCACAAGCCTGATCCAGGCGAAGTGCCGCACAATCAGAGACTGCACGTGGGCTAAGATACTGTCCGGTTGCCCAAGAGTAGGAAGCCACTACGAATTCTGATTTTTCGGCTGCCAGTTTGGAGACGGGTAGCCCCAAAAGCAGCTAGCTTAACTCTTCCGCGTGCATTTGTGATTAGATTATTTTAAATAGGTTACTAGTAACGAGGAATTAAGCGACTTCGAAAGCTTTTTCAAAGGGTTATCATCATTCAAGGCCGATACATACGTTTCTCTGCCTATTTTGTTTTATGGATTAGCTGGTTTTCTGGTTCACCAGTTGATTTCATTCTAATAGCACGTCCATAAGTCTAGTTTCAGGTTTGTATCCACGAAACCAAAATGTTTCACCAACTGTTACTTTGGAGTGTAAACTCATAATCTAATTTGTCTCTCACCTAGGTCCCGGAAGCCTTTACACAATCGCCACAGCTCTACAGTCTCAGTGTGATCATTTTGTTGATCGCGTCCTCAATCGTTTTCGAACGCAACATCATTTGGACGACTTGTTCAAGCTGACGCAGTCTACGAGCTCTCAAGCAGGCGGTCGAATGTCTTCCGTCCCAGATGCTTCCACCTCAGCGCCGATTTCCAAAACCAATGACCCAGCCACCTCGGACGCACGTTATCAACGCACCTTGGCGATTGAACCTGTGGTCAACGACCTGGTATTGTTCAACACTCGAGTCAATTTGTACATGCGTTTTGTGCGCCGTCGCGTCGAAGTGAGTTCCCTCTTGACCGGTTTTGCGTAACAATAGAATTTTCCAGTTATCGTTTGCCTTCATGATGGCTGTGATGATAAAAATTCCACTCTAATTTTGACGTATTTCATTAACCTCCAGGCGGACGCACGGAATTCCTGTGATTCTGACAGTGAACGTAATGGTGAGTTTGTTTTTACCTAATTTCGTTATTTAACGACTCTCTAATGCAATGTGGCGCCAACGTGTGTAGGCATTGTGATTTTCTTCCGTTTGCAATAATCATCACGTGGTTTGGGCTAGAAGCATGTTATTTAACCTTATTGTAGCTCACATGCAGCCATCTGCACCATGCTGTATGAGCTTCTGTCCTTTAAGTGTCCCAAGTTCCACGATCATGCAATCGTGTAATGTCTAGGCCTGGGCAACCTGACTGTATCTTAGCCCACATGCAGTCTCTGACTGTGCGGCACTTTGCCTGGATCAGACTTGTGCTTTCATACCATACCATATTGTCGACCATGGAAAAGAAGGACCAGAGTATGCAACACTGATGCATCACTTGAAAATGCTTGATTTGCTATTATATGACCTTCAGGTGTTTGCTGATGTGTAATAGGTGATTCTGAGTGAAAATGAAATCAGCAAGAAAACTACTCCCCATGCTATTTTAATGAGTCAAGTTTGTTTTCGCATGGTTTCTTTCAACGATAGGTCTCTGTCGATAATTCAAGTCTGATATATTTTGCTCGCATTGGTTTAAATCTCGCCATTGTATAATGTCATGGATGGTTACTCGCGGTGTTAGATGGCGCTCAATTGTTCATGACAAAACATGGATGCTTATGCAGATTTTCGGGACATCTTTATAAATCTTTATAACTTTTACCTTTCATTTGTTTCATGGAGCGTTTTATGATCGCGTAGTTTTCGGCAGAACTACTACGAATTTAATAATGGAACAATACGAAAGCGATGCCAAATACAACATTAGCTACAAGGAGACATTGTCCTCGCTTCAACTTCATGCAACGCAAGGCGACAATCGTCACACTGAAGCCTAAGAACCGTGCTGCTACTATGGAGAGTTTGAAGCCACCATCGTTTTTCCCCAATAAGTAGTCTCTTGTTAAAAACAAAAGTAAGGTGCTCGTTCAAAGGATTTACGAAGTGAATGAATGGTATGAGAGCACAAGCCGCACAGTCAGAGACTGTAGGTGGGCGAAGATACTGTCAGGTTGCCCAGGCCCAGACAGATATGTGGAAGAAAACGAACAGGAAATGGTAGTGAGGCTCCAGCATGTTTCAGCATGCAGCTCACTACCACTGGCCAATCAATTTAGCACGGTGTTAGCCGCACAGCACAAAGTACTGCACGATTGCACATCCGTGAATGAATGATGATATCATAAGCATGATCCAGGCGAAGTGCCGCACGATCATAGACTGTACCTGGGCTAACATACTGTTAGGTTACCCGGACCTAGGCAGCTATAAGAATGAAAATATAAATGACAGCGAACTTACTGCATCGGGTCTAGTCTTTACGTGTTCTCGTGGCATATCGAACTCTTGCTTATTTGTTTACTTTTTCCTTTTACTTTAGCGAAACTAAAAGAAATCGAATCATTTTTCCTCAATTGTCCAACCGTTCGCCACATGCAAGATCTGATTAGTACGTACCTATCGTTGGAGGCCTACTACCTATATCAAATGTTCTTGAAAGTACGTCAGTTTTGTGGGCTCAAGATAATTCAATTCACCATATTTATGCAACTTTTTGCTATTTTTGTGTTTGGTATTCTCTCGTGGGGTTGCGCGACACTCTGACTGCAGTCTCGTGCCACTTAATTAATTAATAGTATGCTATGGTTTACATTCTCTTTCAGAAAAGCATAATATCATGCTTCA
>JACCGJ010000499.1:0-13649 GCA_013407085.1 Atriophallophorus winterbourni | reverse complement strand
GCGGCAACACTGACTGAGATGGTTTGACCACATCCTGAGACGCTTGGACGCTGAACTAACCAGGATAACACTATCGCCGACACCCTGCGCAGAATGGCGTTGTCGTAGCGGAGGACAAGTGAAGACTTGGCTCGCCACCGTGAGATCAGATGTGGAGCTGCTTGGTCTCTGACTGTGCAGCACTGCCTGGATCAAGCTTGTGCTTTCACATCACATCACGATCGGTTTACGGATGGCGCACGTGAGACCGGACCTGGCTTAGAATCTGCGCGGATCTCGCTTCTGACCACCGAGCGTGGGTGGCTGCAATCCGTGACATCAACGAAGCCGACTCATCCTCTAGGAGGAAACAGTCGCACAAAAGAACAAAAAGAAAAAAAATAAAGAACCTGACTGTATCTCAGCCCACGTGCCGTTTATGACTGCGTGTAACGTTATAGAATATTATCCGAATTGACTTCAAAAGGAAGTCACGTTTGTTTAGACCAAGTAACGCTTCACTTATCTAGAACGGTAGTACGTGTGCTGAAATGTAAATACGAAAAGTTTAGTAACTGTAGGTAAAAGGAGTTCAGCACAAGCAAGTAATAATCATGACATTGCGGCATTTTCTTGGCTCAAGGTTTTTGATGTAACACTATTAAAGGAACCTTTCTGTACTTCGATTTTGTTTATCCTACTCCGGTGTGCAATCGTGAAACGCTTTTGCTTGGTGCGTACTTTCGGAATGAGCTGCATGAATCTTACCACCGTTATTCCTTTCTCGTCTGTATAAGCCTGCGCAATCTAACATAACCTCAACACACACAGTCTGTGACTGTGCGGTACTTTGCTTGGCCACATGCTTGTGAATGATTTTACGCATTTGCTTTGCAGCCTGTCTTGGGATGAATGCGGACGTATACAAATTGACAGATCTGTCATCAGTACAGCGCGCCTTGGATGAACTAAACGATGATGAGGTTTGTCACGCAGTCTTTACCAGTTCTGAAGGCCTCCACGAATCAAGTAATTGCTGACCTGGTTTCCAAACGGGGTGAATTAGAAATGCGAATGAGTCAGCTCAACTCCTCGATGTAAGTAAATGCCGTTTACATTAATATCGTATACAGTCCCGACTTTCAAGAGTTAAAAGTCAGCGCGCTCAGTTTATCTAGTATGATTGGGAAAACTTCAGAATTGGCTGTCAACTTGAGTGGAAAAATTCGCCAGTTAGATTTGGTTAAAGTTAGCAAATGATCATAAATATTTTTCGCAGAGTAGAGTTCTTGAATGCGTTGCTAAGTTGGACAGCATAATTCAATTGAAACAATGCTCAGCCAATGTTGAATCTGCACTGTCACATGACAAACTGGAAGAGGTATCCACACATTTATTAATAAAATATCCGATTATAGGCCGCTGGCTTTATCAATACATATTTGAACACAGAACCTTCCGTTGTGAAATTATCTTCGGAACTTAGTTCTGGTAAGTTTCTAGTTATTGCTAATTGGTGTAGTACATTATGCAAACGCTTTACGATCCATCTGCTCTTACCATTTGTGAGTTAATCTTAGAATTTACAACCGACGTTTGTTCAATCAGTTATTCAAATGTGTAGTTTCATGATGCATTCATACTGCAAGGTTTACACTCCAATGGTGCATCATTTTTGAGCAAATTCACGTCGCAATCTGTATCTTTTATTGCATAATTTGTTGGTCTCATTTGAATTGCTTAGGACGATTGTGTAGGTCTACTTAATTTGCATTCAATGTGCAGAGGCGTAACCATTGAGTCTCGCACGTAACAAAAATCTAACTCTGGATTATTTCAGGGAGGTTGAAAGTGTTACCATCCCTAGCAACCTACCTTCTGGTTGTCTGGTTTGTCATGCTAAATGTGACAGTTGATTTAGCAAATTGTTTTTTCCCGTTGGCCGATTACTCCTCATTACTTGCTTGAATTTTGAAACGATTTAGTAGACAACATCTTGTAACGCCGGTTTGCTGGATCTGGATCGTGGTGCCACCTGCTTTCCGTGCGTGTTTTTCTAACGAGAGGCCATTGATTCCATATTCCAATGTACAATAGTGCAGTACGTCTGTACTGTGCAGCCAAACGCGCCAAATTGATTCGCCACCGGTAATAGGCTGCATGCGGAAATACGCTGGAGTCTTGTTGCAATTTCTATTTTTTCATACTTGTCTAGGCCTGGGCAACCTGACAGTGACTTAGCTTCTGTTCAGTCTATGATTGTGCAGCACTTTGCTTGGATCAGACTTGTGTTTTCAAATATAAATACATGCATACATTGTACACATGTATGTAATGTGCGTTGCTCTGCGCACATCCCCAGTGTTTAAACCTCACTTGGCACAGCGTGAACGGACGTTTGGTGGAAAATAGCTGCGGCAACCTTGAGCAGTAGGTTATCCCGATTCACTTTTCACATCATGGTTCCGATACCTGTGGTTGGCGCTGTCCGCTTGTGGCTTTGTGTAAACGTTCTTAGCGTATAAGAAGATGGATTATTTATCACTACCGGCCACACTCGTCCTATCGGCATTTTCTATATTCATACACCATTTTCCGTTTAAAGTAATTAGTTTACTTCCTATTTTCAGACTCGCTTGCTCGGGAATCCGTTGATAAATTATCGAAGCAACACAAGATTATGGTTCAGCTAGTCGAACAGCATTTTGATCGGGCGGTCGCCAAGCACGACTCAGAAGCGATTGTACGTTTTTGTAAACTGTTTCCTCTCATTGGACGTCGGGAGGATGGCCTCCAACGTTTCGCCGCTCATTTATGTTCCATCATCAAAGAAAGATGCGATGGATTTTGCAACTTGGCAGATTTACCCAACTCCGATTCAGACGGGAAATGCACCAGTTGTTTAGATTTGATCACTCAAATTCTGGAGTTTATCGCTGAATTGGTTGCTGAAAAACAAGCATATATTGAGACTTATTATGGTTAGTATATTCTCTTTTTAAAATGAGATCAACAAAAATGTAACTTTCGAGTTTTATTGGTCAATCCATTTTCTATAGGATACCAATCACCCTCTGATTTATGCATCTATTAAAGCTCAAGCCTGAATCTAGACAAAGTCCCTCGCCACCATAGGCTGAAATAGTGTCTGGTTGATTGATAATTGGAAAGAATAGAATGCGTCTTTGTGATCTAATTCTTTGTTGCACAATTATAGCACCAGTTAATCACAACTGTTAGTATTATACCAGCATATATGTACTGCATTCAAAAAACTTCTTTCCAAAATCAAATGGCATTAACCAATCTTTGCCCTGTTTCCTACATTTTCCCACCCTAGACCGATTTTGGTTTTACTCGCACTCAAAAATTATACGCCCCAATAGCCTTGAATCAGTGTAGAGATATTACTTGACTATGCCACTGTTAGGTGTGATCCGTTATAAGAACGTTCCAATGAGTTAGCTGGAGCGATTGTGTACGTGTTGAATCACGATTCTGAAGCCAGGCAAAGTGCCTTACTGTCACAGGCTGCACATGGGCTGAGATACTATCAGATTTCCAAGGCCTAGAGGGAAAACGACAGTGAGATTCCAGCGCATATTCGCATACAGCTCAGTACCGGTGGCAACTCAATGCAGCAGATCTAACGACTACTGGCAACCGAGATCCAGCAAGGTATTGTCTGCGGCATCCGAATGTATCACAAGACCGCACATGTCCAATCGGTTGGACGGATGTGAAATCGTGCAGCATTGCTGTGCTGTGCGTCTAACATCGTGCTAAATTGATTGGCCAACGGTAGTGAGCTGCATGCGAGTACACGCTGGAGTCTCACTACCATTTCTATTCTATTTTCTCTCTCATATCTGTCTAGGCCTGGGCAAGCTGACAATATCTTAACCCACATGCAGTCTCTGACTGTGTGGCACTTGGCCTGGATCAGACTTATGCTTTCATACCATCATACCATACCATATTTAGCATCACCGTCATAGGTTTACACACACATACTGAGTGCTTAACTGCCATAAAACCATGACTCGATAAAATGCTAAAATGATTGGAAAGGGTGGGACCTTATTAGCTAAAAGAACTATAGATGATTAGGCACAAACACACTGGGATGAGGTACATACAACTCGAAACAAATGTGCATTCAAGCAAGTGTTTTGAACGAGTAGAGCGGCATCAGCATGACACCTGTCTTGCGGCTTTCACTGTCACGCATCATAACCTAGCCACTTCACTTGATACAAGACAAGATTAATCAAACTCTCCAACATGTTTATAGCAAGACCGACACTGAACCATATCACTTAGAGTGGAATAGAATGAAAGCACAAGCCTGATCCAGGCGAAGTGCCGCACAATCAGAGACTGCACGTGGGCTAAGATACTGTCCGGTTGCCCAAGAGTAGGAAGCCACTACGAATTCTGATTTTTCGGCTGCCAGTTTGGAGACGGGTAGCCCCAAAAGCAGCTAGCTTAACTCTTCCGCGTGCATTTGTGATTAGATTATTTTAAATAGGTTACTAGTAACGAGGAATTAAGCGACTTCGAAAGCTTTTTCAAAGGGTTATCATCATTCAAGGCCGATACATACGTTTCTCTGCCTATTTTGTTTTATGGATTAGCTGGTTTTCTGGTTCACCAGTTGATTTCATTCTAATAGCACGTCCATAAGTCTAGTTTCAGGTTTGTATCCACGAAACCAAAATGTTTCACCAACTGTTACTTTGGAGTGTAAACTCATAATCTAATTTGTCTCTCACCTAGGTCCCGGAAGCCTTTACACAATCGCCACAGCTCTACAGTCTCAGTGTGATCATTTTGTTGATCGCGTCCTCAATCGTTTTCGAACGCAACATCATTTGGACGACTTGTTCAAGCTGACGCAGTCTACGAGCTCTCAAGCAGGCGGTCGAATGTCTTCCGTCCCAGATGCTTCCACCTCAGCGCCGATTTCCAAAACCAATGACCCAGCCACCTCGGACGCACGTTATCAACGCACCTTGGCGATTGAACCTGTGGTCAACGACCTGGTATTGTTCAACACTCGAGTCAATTTGTACATGCGTTTTGTGCGCCGTCGCGTCGAAGTGAGTTCCCTCTTGACCGGTTTTGCGTAACAATAGAATTTTCCAGTTATCGTTTGCCTTCATGATGGCTGTGATGATAAAAATTCCACTCTAATTTTGACGTATTTCATTAACCTCCAGGCGGACGCACGGAATTCCTGTGATTCTGACAGTGAACGTAATGGTGAGTTTGTTTTTACCTAATTTCGTTATTTAACGACTCTCTAATGCAATGTGGCGCCAACGTGTGTAGGCATTGTGATTTTCTTCCGTTTGCAATAATCATCACGTGGTTTGGGCTAGAAGCATGTTATTTAACCTTATTGTATGGTATGATGTATGAAAGCACAAGCCTGATCCAGGCAAAGTGGCGCACATTCAGAGACTGCACGTGGGCGAAGATAGTGTCAGGTTGCCCAGGCCTAGACAGATATGAGGGGGGAATAGAAATAGAAATTGTAGTGAGACTCCAGCGTGTTTCAGCGTGCAGCTCACTACCACTGGCCAATCAATTTAGCACGATGTTAGCCGCACAGCACAGAAATGCTGCACGATTGCACATCCGTGCAGCTCACATGCAGCCATCTGCACCATGCTGTATGAGCTTCTGTCCTTTAAGTGTCCCAAGTTCCACGATCATGCAATCGTGTAATGTCTAGGCCTGGGCAACCTGACTGTATCTTAGCCCACATGCAGTCTCTGACTGTGCGGCACTTTGCCTGGATCAGACTTGTGCTTTCATACCATACCATATTGTCGACCATGGAAAAGAAGGACCAGAGTATGCAACACTGATGCATCACTTGAAAATGCTTGATTTGCTATCATATGACCTTCAGGTGTTTGCTGATGTGTAATAGGTGATTCTGAGTGAAAATGAAATCAGCAAGAAAACTACTTCCCATGCTATTTTAATGAGTCAAGTTTGTTTTCGCATGGTTTCTTTCAACGATAGGTATCTGTCGAGAATTCAAGTCTGATATATTTTACTCGCATTGGTTTAAATTTCGTCATTGTATAAAGTCATGGATGGTTACTAGCTGTGTCAGATGGCACTCAATTGTTCGTGCCAAAGCATGGATGCTTATTGCATATTTTCGGGACATCTTTATAACTCTATAACTTTTACTTTTCATTTGTTTTACGTAGCGTTTCATGATCACGTAGTTTTCGACAGAACTACTGCGAATTTAATAATAGAACAATGCGAAAGCGATGCTGAATACACCAGGAGCTACAACGAGACATTGTCTTCGTTTCAACTTCAAGCAACGCAAGGCGATAATCGTCACACTGAAGCCTAAGAACCTTGCTGCTACTATGGAGAGTTTGAATCCACCATCGTTTTTCCCCAATAAGTAGTCTCTTGTTAAAAACAAAAATAAGGTGCTCGTTCCAAAGATTTACGAATTGAATGAATGGTATGAGCGCACAAGCCGCACAGTCAGAGACTGCAGGTGGGCGAAGATACTGTCAGGTTGCCCAGGCCTAGACAGATATGAGCAAGAAAAAAGACAGGAAATGGTAGTGAGACTCCAGCCTGTTTCAGCATGCAGCTCACTACCTCTGGCCAATCAATTGAGCACGATGTTAGCCGTACAGCACAGAAATGCTGCACGATTGCACATCCGTGAATGAATGATGATATCATAAGCCTGATCCAGGCGAAGTGCCGTACGATCATAGACTGCAACTGTGCTAACATACTGTTAGGCTACTCGGACCTATGCAGTAATTAGAATTAATATATAAATGACAGCGAAGTTACTGCATCGGGTCTAGGCTTTACGTCTTCTCGTGGCATATCGAACTCTTGCTTATTTGTTCCCTTTTTCCTTTTACTTCAGCTAAACTGAAAGAAATCGAATCATTTTTCCTCAATTGTCCAACTGTTCGCCACATGCAAGATCTGATTAGTACGTACCTATCGTTGGAGGCCTACTACCTATATCAAATGTTCTTGAAAGTACGTCAGTTTGTGTGGGCTCAAAATAACTCATTTCACCCTATTTATGCATCTTTTTTGCTATTTTTGTGTTTGGTATTCTCTCGTGGGGTTGCGCGATACTCTGCCTGCAGTCTCGTGCCACTTAATTAATAATAGTATGCTATGGTTTACATTCTCTTTCAGAAAAGCATAATATCATGCTTCAGCCGACCACGATCACAAGAACAATCTCAATTCTAAAAAATACTCATTTTCATGCATTTCCATCACACAGCGATTTCGTTCGGTTGGCACTCATCAAGTAAGGACTACTACCAGGATCTGCATGTCTTAAAACAGCGGAGGAATGGTAAACAATTCGCGCTTAGAAGCCACTGTCGTATAAGGTTGGTACAACCAACCTGTTCAATTACATGAACCCACACTCATGTAAATGTGGTTAAACCCATGGTCATGAACAAAATGCTCATTTTCATGCATTTCCATCGCATACACCCCACTACCGGTTGCATGTTGTTTGCACTCATCAGGTTGGGACACTCAGTTCAGGATTCGCATGCGCTTGAATCCCCTTTTCTGACTTTAGGCAATATTTTGTTTCAAGAGAACCTAAATTTTACTAGAAAATGTTCGGCCTTTCAGCTTCAGATAGATATAGAAAAATATATCGTATTTACTAGATCAATTTGACCGTAACTGATCAACAAATTGTTCCTCGTGGCAAGGTTATCTCATGCAAATGTAATAAAAAAATCCTTTGATATATCAACGTTCTGGAAGGCAATGCGATATGTTTACATCGAGTCTTTGATCTAGATTGATGCTCAAGCACAACACAGTGCAGCTGGTATCAGTTTTGACTTGACTGTATTTATAACTGTTAGATTTTACTGTTGACGATGTCTCAGCTATCGTCCAGTTTCTATGATGTATGTGTGGAATCACAAGCCTGACCCAAACAAATTACCACACAGTCATAGACTGCACACGGGGCTAGGATATTGTTAGTTTGCGGAGACAAAGACGGATATGAAAAGTAGAAATGACAGTGAGACTCTAGCTTGTTTCCGCAGTGGCAACTGATTTAGTACGGTGTTACCGGCGCAGTATGGTATGGTATGAAAGCACAAGCCTGATCCATGCAAAGTGCCGTACAGTTAGAGACTGCACGTGGGCTACAATACTGTCAGGTTGCCCAGGCCTAGACAGATATGAAGGGAGAATAGAAATAGTAGTGAGACTGCAGCGTGTTTCAGCATGAAGCTCACTAACGTTGGCCAGTCAATTTAGCACGGTGTTAAGCGCACAGCACATAAGTACTATACGGTCGAATATACGTGCAGTACGCAATTATTGCACGCCATGCATGCATCCGATACTAATGCCTGGCTTTTATGACATTTTTCGTTTCTTTGGAAAAATTATCCGCTTATTTACAAACATTGGGTTCCCAGGAATTGCGTTTTCACTCAAATTCGCAAATTTCGAGCCTCTGATTCAATAAAAATAAAAGATGACAATCCATCGTTATTGATTGACCAAATGGATCTCTGCGATGTTTTACAATTTGGTCATTCTCCCGAGTCCTACGTCACCTTCCTGCCATAACGTCACAGAGTCACTGGATCTTAACGTGGTGCGATGGTTTGTATACCTCCGAGACCCATCAAGGTATACTGGATTGTGTACTTAAGATACAAGCAGTGTTACTCATACCAGGAAGGTCGATAAATAACAGTCAGACGAGCACGGTCTCAGCCCACTGTTTTATGATTAACGCTTTGATTGAGAACCCTAACTGTTCTCCTGCCTAGGCATGGCAATATCCCATGTCAATCACAAATGAAAAACCACCATAACGCTTGAAACCGTACAACTGTTTCATTTATTGCTAGTTTTCGTTGAAATGTTCTATTCCATGTCTCACATTCTTTCAACAGGCAGTCAGTTCAGACGAAATCAATGAATCTACGAAGACATTTTGTTTCGTGGATGACGTATTTTTCATTTTAAAGCGTTGCTTGGGGTATGTCGTAATTTTCGATTGTGTTGTGTTTGAAAAGTAGATTATTTGTCTGAGACGAATGTGGTTTCGGTATGATTAGAGCATAATATGCTGTTTTGCGACTACTCATCAGTACCAAGTCCTTCGAAATATTCACAAAGTTTATCACAACGGTCCACATTGGAAGCACTGGACTCGAGTTTCGCTGTTATTTGAGCTCATCAGCAGTGCATATCTTGTCTCGGCTCTGATTCGAACCCAGGACCATCACAATTTTATTCTCACACCTGCGGCCTGAGCTACCATCCTCCGTTTGACCGATCGCGATTAAGCTTCATGAATGTTTCTCCAGACTGGCACATTTGAGTAGCGTCATATGCCCGACCAATCGAGAAGGAGCCAGCAACATCTGTTGTGGTCGTCCAACCGATCTGATCTCATCGTCAGGTTGACATGTTGCTTCTTTCACGCAAACTCGCCAACGTGCAGTACTTCGGTAATGCGCAGATGGTTCTGCGCTAAATCGATTACCTCTAGTAATAAGCTGCACGTGTGAACATGTTTGGATTTCGCACCTATTAGAAACTCCACAGCACAGAGAGATAAAGCTGACCCTTGCACATTCTAATTATCCACACGAAACGTGCATCAGAATTCCGAAACTGCATTCAGCCTAATACAGACGACATCAAGGAGCACTCATTTGGATATTAATTCATCAGACACTCATTGCAGACATTCGTTATATCTCTTACACAACATACCTCTTTGTGGTCACCCGTTTAATCTCTATTAACAGCATCGTAGGTTGAAGTGCCGTAAATACACAATTTCTGTCCGCACTGTGTAATTGGGGAGCCGTTTACCTACTCACATGATACTATCTAATACCGTTGACGTTTTTTAAAAAAATCATCGAGTACAAGATTGCATCATCATCATCAAAGACAGCATTACACCGGTAGCGCGTACCGAATGCTTTACTGCCATGAAAAAGTAAAACCCTAAAAGATGGGGAAGTGTGGGACTTAAATAGCTACGGATTCTCTAGAAGAGTAAGCACAAACAAACTGGGTAGAGGTGCCTACACCTCGAATGGAACATGCATTCGAACAAGTATCGTGAACGAGTAGAGCGACATCAGCATGGCAACTTCCTTGCGGCTTTCACTGTGATGCATCATAACAAGCTTTTCTCGTCACTCCGCTTGACAACATACAAGGTTAGGCAAACACTCCAAGAAGACGGTTAGTGCAAGACCGCCATTGAACACGTTTTCGGGACATATCCTGAAGCGTAACTGGCCATTGCGATATCTCATCGCAGGGACACCAGCCTGGAAGACGCGCTGCCCCGACTTTGGAAAGGTTACAAATAAGGGTTTTTAACTGCTTATGCCATGTGACGGTTTGGCCACCCCGAGATTTACGCCAATCATGATGTGGCGTCGCAAAAAGAATCTGTTTCGGAAGTTCATGGTCCGGCATCCGTAAAACGTGACCCAACCAGCGTAATCTATGTAGGTTAATTAGCTTCTCTATATCAACATTACTACCGAACAACTTATTTCGGAGAGCATCGGTGCGTATGTGATTGTAACAGCTAACTCGTAGAATGTTGCGGAGACATCGGTTGTCAAATACTTGAAGACTCTGGATGTGTTATTTACGTAAGGTCCAGGTTTCGCACCCATACAGTAACCCAGCCCGAACTGTCGCTTTATAGACTACCCTTGAATAACAGAGACAGTCCTTTCTGACGCCAAAGGTGACCTAGGTTGCGGAATGCTACGGTCACTTTAGAAATACGTGCCGAGACCTCGTCATCTAACGATGCAGAATTATTGATACAACTACCGAGGTACGTAAAACGATCAACAATCTCAAGCGCCTGATTGTCAAGTAATAAAGTGTTGTTCAATAAGTCGATGTCCTGCAGAAGAACACTGCACTTAGAGGGCGCAAAACGCATTCCAAATACGGGCACAATACTAGATAGCTTGTTCAGTATCGCCTGTGCATCTGTGTATGAGTTGAAGAGCAGAACTATGTCATCAGCATAATCCAAGTCGAGAAGCTTGACGCCTGGCATTATGTGAACTCCTTCGTTGCATAATTCCATAATTGCATCAATTACAAAATTGAACGAAAACGGAGAAATGGGGCATCGATATCGTGCAACAGCTTTCGAATGTTACCCAATCGTTGTTGCTAATTTTCGGTCCGTCAATATCGTCTTCCACACTGTTTTTCTGACCTGTCATTATCCTATCGCTTTACGGACCCTTTTGCTTATTTTGACCTTGATTTGCTGCGCACAATTTGTCGTAATCTCGATCGCGTGGGACGTTCGGACATTTGAACTTAACTTTAATTTTGACTCGTGTACGTAACTTGGTACGTACTCGATATTGTTTTGACATTGACCCGGATTTTAACCTGGTAAACCCCAACAATTGAGGTATGTTTTTACTATATTTGATTGCTACAATACAGTACCGCTTAAATATACAAATCCTCGTTGGGTTCTGATATACCTGGGGATTTTGCACGTCACTCAACTTGGGACGTTTCATTGACTGTCAAATACAATCACTCAATCACTCAATAGTGCTCAGTTAATTCGGAGTGTTCATCCGTCTTCGTGAATTTCGATTCGACATTTTGAATGCATTCGTCAAACAATTGTATAGCAGGTGGAATGTTCAAGGAAGCTTTTACCAAGTCGCTCGAGACCGAAATCTCTGATGAGTTGGATCTTTTTATCGAGGAGGACAGTTTCATTAATGACTGTCCCCACGGAAATTTTTTCAATCTTTACAACCATTCGGGCACCGTTTCGCTGAATCAGCAGAGGCACAACTCAACAAAATGGAATGAAAAGGAAAAGCAAGAGATCGGAAAAAATGTACCGTGGGAGAGTCATTAGTGAAACTGCCCTCAGGAAAGGTATCAAAAACAGATCCAACTCATCAGAGATTTCGGTCTCGAGCGACTTGGTAAAAGCTTCCTTGAACATTCCACTTGCTATACAATTGTTTGACGTATGTATTCAAAATGGCGAAACGAAATTCACGAAGACAGATGAACACTCCGAATTAACTGAGCACTATTGAGTACTTTTGATTGTATTTGACAGTCAATGAAACGTCCCAAGTTGAGTGACGTGCAAAATCCCCAGGTATATCAGAACCCAACGGGGATTTGTCAACGAAAGCGGTACTGTATTGAGGCAATCAAATATAGTAAAAACACCTCAATTATTGGGGTTAGCCGGGTAAAAATCCGGGTCAATGCCAAAACAATATCAAGTACGTACCAAGTTACGTACACGAGTCAAAATTAAAGTTAAGATCAAATGTCCGAACGTCCCACGCGATCGAGATTACGACAAATTGTATGCAGAAAATCAAGGTCAAAATAAGCAAAAGGGGTCATAAAACAATAGGCTAATGACAGGTCAGAAAAACAGTGTGGAAGACGATATTGACGGAACAGAAAGAAGCAACAATCGTGCCGGACATTACGACTAAAAACGAGAAAGAACGGGACACTATACGCGCGACTATAACGTCCTTGACCTCAAACTAGCAATCAAGTATTCTGAATAATATCAGCCATTTCTATGCAGCGATTTCTAGTATTTTCTAACTACTTTGTCTGTATACATGTAAGGTCACTCAATTACACCAATATGTTCTTATTTTGGGATCATATTTCTATCCAGGACCCCTAGTGCTTGCTTGCTTGTGCTTGTGTGCGACTATCTCCTCCTGGGGGATGAGTTGGCTTCAATGAAGATTCTTGGGAATTTGGGTACAAAGCGGCGTCCCAAGCACCACTCGGCGTTTGTTCGAGTCTGCTTCTCTAGCCTTTGCACGACCAAGTGCGACATGCAAGGCAGCAGAGAGTTGCCAGAAAGAGGTGGTGTGCACCAACTAATCGTCTACGAGACTGCTCGGGATGTTTCCTTAGGGATTTCTTCCGAAGCCTTTACTGCGATCGGGTATCCCACAAGGCAGAGGAGGTTTAAAATCAGGGTTTTCCTTCCCTTAGATGAAATGCCCTCCCAGGCTAACGAGCTACATCTGCCCGAAGCAAACTGGTTTTCAGGCGCCAGTCACTCGCCTTCGCCACTTCTCCTGTTGGTAGAAGCAGTTCCGCCGTGCTCGGGGAGCCACTCGTGCAGGCCAGAAGCTGGACTTGGTTGTCAGAGGCTATTTGAGACGCTCGCCATATGGTAGCATTTTATCAACAGTGGGAGCTTATCCCCACTGCCATCCCCGTCTATGACAACCTTTGGAACCGGACCCCAAGTGCACTCTATGTGGAACTGCCTGACCCTGTCTGAATTCAGACTTGTGCTTCTTTACGTGAGTTTTCATAGCTGCCCCTGAAACACCAGCAGTGGTTACTTTTATTGTTTCTGACACGCTTTTCGTATTCGTACTTTTGTGTCTAATCACAAGTCTAGGGCCACGAAAATGGCATTCACGATACGGTTGAGATTCAACCGTATTCTCGGATGCATGTCAATCAATTTATGAAGGTTTTTCGTGTGCAGCACAAGAGTACTATGGACTCGTGCATCTACGGAGCAAGCGCAGTCCACCCAGTGTTTCAGAAGTGCGTCATCT
>JACCGJ010000498.1:34318-56295 GCA_013407085.1 Atriophallophorus winterbourni | reverse complement strand
AGATATTCGTATGCTGTACGTGTAAGTTTCACATGGTACACCCTCCCCTCCACTGTTACACACTCAGGCAACCTGGATATTTTTAAAGCTAATTCGGACAAATACTTGAGAGACAACCCAAATTTCGATACGATTTACACTACATGAGTTTCCCTGTTCTTCTTCTTTTTTATTGTATATACCTCATAACTCCATCCTATGGTTATTATTAAGCTAAATGCTTTTTAGACCATTACAACTTTGAATCACTTTGGATCACTTAGAGTGTCAAGCAGGAATTTTTGTGGCATTAGCCCACAACTGGGTTAACAGGTTGAGTGCGATACGACCTACCGGTGGATTGTGATCGACATCTTTGTGCTGCGAAGCGACCCACTGGTGGGTCGCTTTAGAAAATATTAGAGAATATTTAAAAACAACATAAAAATTACTCTTAGTGTTATTTTCTTTGCAGACGATGTCGATAATTTGATATAAAGGGTTGAAATTATAGAAAATGTCAGTTTCCGTCATCGCATTCAACGTGTTAAACCCGCAATTGGATTCACATTTCCCGTTGCCATATGATATTTATTAATTCCAATAGTAACAGTTATTCCCGGACGCGTAGCCCATTGAGGCAGTAATAACACGCGAAGACAAAACCAGATTGAGTTGTATTTTGAAACTCACAACTGTCAACGCGCATGAAGCGCAGTCAGACTATTGAGCGTTTAATTCAAACTATCTAATCAGCTGTCAATGGACTTAAAAACATTCAAGCGTCAGTAGCACAATGTAGCAGTATCATTGCTCGAGAGGTATCGGTCTTTGTAATTCTTAGTTGTTCTGCGAGCCGACAATTTGATTGCGGCCATTTCGTCATCGTACTAGACTAGATCACCAGCAAAACGTCATTCGTGGCAATTAGACGATGGATA
This sequence comes from Atriophallophorus winterbourni, assembly GCA_013407085.1. Taxonomy (NCBI): domain Eukaryota; kingdom Metazoa; phylum Platyhelminthes; class Trematoda; order Plagiorchiida; family Microphallidae; genus Atriophallophorus; species Atriophallophorus winterbourni. The sequence continues at coordinate 55,375 of JACCGJ010000498.1, read as the reverse complement.
TCGTACAATGTTCTCAGTTGTGCGCGATCTCGGACTCTTGTTAATGGTTGGGATCCACGTGTCCTCGTTGTTTCCACTTTCCATTGGTTCGCAAACGGCATCCAATTAAACGCGTGCACTTATTGATTGCGGCCTTGAAGCCACGCTTCGAAAAATTTTCCAGTGCCGTGAATTCTGCCTTTGGCTTTGCTTTCATGTGGATTTCCAATCGCTTTAATATTTTTCTCGATCCACATTCGCTAAGTTTGATCGCAAGTTACGGAGCCAGCAGAAGAAGAAGACGAAGGACAACGCTTTATTCAAAAATATTCTAATTTTTACCATAAGACTAATGTTAAAAATCAGAATAAATTCTCATTTGCATGCGTTTCCATCACACACACACACACACACACCCCACGACCGGTTTTGTGCTGTTTGCACTCATCAAGTAGGGACAGTAGGATCAAGATCCGTATGTGCTTGAAAACAAAATCTGTTTATAATACTCGTAAAACATAAACATCATATTAACCATCTTAGTGACTACTCATCCGTGCCAAGCTCATCGAACTATTCACAAAGTTGATCACGACGGTACTTAATGGAAGCACTTTACTCGAGTTTCGCTCTTATTTGAGCTCATGAGCAGTGCATATTTGCATATAATTATTCAGTAGTAAGTTCGTTCTGACAAAGATATCTTGATGCGAACGAACTAGATGGCATTTGATAACATGACTTTCTAGAAATCAACTTAATTTGCTTCGATAGAGTCTCTGAAAATACTTGATAATTGAAAACATCGTAATATAGCGGGTGAGAAGTATCAGTGAGAGTAATGTTAATTAATATATCATAAGATGAAACGCGCTTTTTCAAAACTGTTTCCAGAATATTTTCATAAGAAACGCCAGCTTGCTCAGAATTAGCATTAGCGATTCATGTGAAAAACGGCCATTTTGTTTTAATGACTGTTGCTAGAATAGTCAAAAAACAGGTAGATATACCATGTAGTCTAAATAGCCATTTCGTTCTGGAACAAATGTTGTAGGGAAATCATCCGTGTGTGAAGATTCACGCAAGCGATGTTCGATGCCAGCAATGGATTGAATCGAGCTCCCGGTAAGTTCTGTATGCATTTAATCTTTTCAATTTACAAGAAATATACAGTTTATGTACAATCAAATGTTGGTTGGTATGGCTACTATTGTCTTTCTCCTCATTCTTGGTCTATTTATTGTAATAAAGAAACTTTTGGCAATCGCCGTGGTTTGATCAACGAAGTTCACGTTCGATGCGTAACTATGGCAACGGGAATAAAAAATTTCGTTGAATTATTTCATACAGACTTCGGACAAAGTAAATGTAAACTCATCCGCTTTGATGTAAAACCGAATAACGGTTTCGCTTGACTTCTCCCTGTCACGAGCGTGTTTTGATACAACCTTGGTTAACAAGATATTTGGATATATTTGAGACTGATGAGAAATCCAAATTCATTAAAACAAAATTTGAGCAGATATTTTTCGTAACGTCTTGCTTCTGACATTGTAGCTTCATCAGACCAGTGGTGTTAGTACAAACTGCGCTCAGTTCTAAATTGTTTCTACCTTGCCAACCCCAAGTTACTTAAGATAGACAAGCGAGATTCACATCAAATGTTTAGCGTGTGCAGGTGTGAGCAACGTCCGCTAACCTTTAAGCTACTTGCCGAATTCGCGTACACACGAAGGGTTATGCTGCTGAATCGCTGCATGCTCGGATGCCAAATTGTGGAGATATCAGCCGCATCCACGTGGTTGTTAATTTGTTAACCAGATTGGTAGTTACTCTGTGGATATCATATGTAGTGAATACACATGTGTCGCTCTGATCTTGACTTTTCTACATGGTGACGAGGGTGATCGACGAGAAAACGTCGGATAGAACTGACATCGCCCGTTTTAGCGGCTTTAATATTCAACCACCAGCAACACTCACAATGGATGGTGATGAAGGATTGGCAAAGAGATGGAAACTGTGGAAGGAACAGTTTAGCGACTTTCGGACGTTGGCGAATCTGTCGATTACCGATAAAGCGTATCAAATGGTGACGCTGAGGAATGCGCTTGGTGAACAGGCGACGAACTTCATACAGTCTTTCACCACTGATGAGAACGAAGACACAGATGACTGGGAAACAATCTTCGCGAAGCTCGAAGAATATTGCCTCGGTCAAGTGAACGATACATTTGAACGATATAAATTCAATGGTCGCGTCCAAGATGCCGATGAGCGGATCAAACCTGAAAGAGATCCAGAACCTCCAAACGAAATAAATTTGCGGAACCGCACAGTACATAAGTTCATTTGGAAAACGGAAGGATGTGGAGTGGCTGTCAGCATGAATACTCATTGGCCAATCAGAATGTAGTAGCTGTCAGTATATCAATATCTGTATTCTAATTCCCTTCAATGATTCATATGTTTGTTGACGTGTAGTGAATACACGTGTCGCTCTGATCTTGACTTTTCTACAACATATAGGCTAGGACGAGATTAAATTACTGTTATTCTGACAGAAGTTTTTAATGATAAGCAGAAATCATTTGCAGCTGTTTTGTTGGCCCCCTGCGGTTAAAATTGATTATGAATTTGCACTTCTGACCTTCGCTTTTTCCGGCTGATGTTTGAAATTTGAGATGCTACATAACGTGTAAAGCTATGATGTAATACCATGGCTAGTTTTGTTTACCCGATACAATCGTGATTCACTCTAAGAAACGGAAATAAATACTCGATTTTGCTATCTCAAAATAGCCAACTTACGAAAAATTCGAATTTCCCCGCATTGTCGTCACACTCACCCCACGACCGGATTCAATTCACTTCAATTCAATTTAATGGTCTAAAACGCACATAGCTTTACAAAAACCACAGAATAATATCCGAATTACAAATAACATAGGTAGTAAAAACAGGATTTGTTTGCCTACCGATCCGTGCAGGAATCACGTACAAATACATAGGGCAGAAAATGTTTTCAACCGGTTGGATGGGATAATTATGAATTGGTTTACTTCGATGCATGGGTTGTTTACACTCATCATATAAGAACTATAAGATCAGGATCCACATGCCTAGGCATTCAGAGTATCGAGCTTGGATTATATTCAAGATTAATTACTTAGTCATACTACTCATCCCTTCTATTCAGTTTGACAACCTGGATTCAGGCTAATCATGAAGTGTGCACCAATGTTCGTGTTGCTTCTTGGCGATCATCACAGATACTTTCACTATGCACCTTGATTTGTAAGTCCAAGTCACATGAAACAAATCAATGCAGGGCGTCAACCCAACATCTTACCCTGCAATCACATGAGGAAGAAACACTCGCACTTAAAGATGGCGAGATTAATAATTTGAATCTGTTTGGTAACGATTGTGTAGTCACAAGAATGGAAAAATTCTGTGCATTGGTGTAGAGCAGTTTTGGGGTAATACTTTGTTATTTACAGAGGCTTTGTCAGACCAAGGGTGATAGTCAGGACAGAAAACATGACTAATTAGCATTCCACCCATGTCCTCTGATGGACCTAGCCGCTAAGCACCGTATAGTAAGCTTATGGGGTGTTAGATCACTATACAAGACCGAAATCAGGGAGCGGGTCTTACTAGCACGTTGTGTATTCACGGCAATCCGATACAAGTGAACACGGTCAAGTCCGGTTGGCAATAGCTTATGGGTGTAAACTTGCATACCAAATATGGTAGAAACTAAATCATTCAGAAAAATGCAATATTAAGTGTAGGATGCAAAGAAATTTGAGTGCAATCGGTTAGAACAGTTTTGGGGTAACGTTTCACTTATGACACAGAAGCTTCATCATACCAAGGGTGATAATCAGAACAGGGAACATGATTAAGTAGTAGTTAACCCACCACCATTGATTTGACCTCACCGCTAAACAGCCTATAGTACGCCCATGTTGTGTCACATCTAGTGGGAATGACCAGGATCAGTGGTCGATTTCCTCCTAGTGTGTATCCAAGTCAATCTAATACAAGTGAATACGGTCAAGGTCAGTTGACACCACGGCACACATGCGTAAAAGCCTAGTTCTCGGGCCTTCGTCTTTTGATATTCTTACAATCGGATCTAACATTCATAATCATAACAATTTAATCTTCTAGAGGCTGCGTTCGAGGCTGCCGAAGTTCTTGCAGGTTACTACTGCAAAGTTTTTTGCCCCAAGGAATCAATGCATCTTACGCCGCATTCGATTGGCTTTTCAAATGAAATACTAAATGAAATCTCAATAAACAATGAGTGTGTCATGCTCAAACTTCTTCGTTTGAATACCGCAAAGTCACCAGGAGCAGATGGAATCACTCCTTTTATCCTCAAACGATGCGCATCCTCATTGTGTGGTCCACTCAGCACATTATTCCAAATTTCGCTCGAAAATAGTATCGTTCCCGCGGAATGGAAATCTGGCATCATCACACCAATCTACAAGGGCGGGAGTCGATCTGACGCTGCGAACTATAGACCAGTTACGTTGTTGCCAGTAATTTCTAAAGTGCTAGAGAGTTTAGTAGCGGAAAAGATCACCCATCACCTCGAAAACAATAGACTGCTTGCGACTGAACAGCACGGTTTCAGGAAACATCACTCATGTCTATCTAACCTCTTGCTCACCTTAAACGACTGGACTGAGTGTGTGGACAATGGTTACTCCATCCACGCATGCTTTTTAGACATGTCAAAGGCTTTCGACCGCGTCAATCATAGTATTTTAATCCAGAAACTTGAATTGCACGGGATAACAGGAAAACTTCTTGCTTGGCTAGAAAACTATTTACGCGACAGGAGTGCCCAAGTCAGAGTTGACGGCGCCTTATCGAAACCATTCAAAATTACGAGCGGAGTGCCCCAGGGTTCGGTCCTCGGACCGATTTTGTTTTTGATCTACGCAAACGACATTCCCGAGCGTGTTAAATGCAAGATTATGTTATTTGCAGACGATATAAAGCTTTGGAGAAGCATACGTACCAATGATGACTGTGAAACTTTGCAGAAGGATCTAAACACATTGCACGATTGGTCTTTGAGAAACAAACTACCATTCAACTTCCAAAAGTGCAAGGCGTTAAACATTGGAAAGACTGTTAATTACAACTACACTCTTGGGTCCCACCAACTCGTCTGGACAACTGAAGAGAAGGATTTGGGTGTTTGGACCAGTTCAAGTCTGAAGACTTCACTGCAGTGCAAAGCGGCATACAAAAAGGCGTCACAAGTATTGGCGTTATTGAGACGAATTTTCGGCAGATTCTCCAATCAGTCGGTGCCCCGTATCATGAACACCTATTTGAGACCAGCGATGGAGTACGCTGTTCAGGCTTGGTCACCCTGGATTCAGAAAGACATCAATCTTCTGCAGCGTATTTACCACCGAACCACAAAGCTTGTACCCGGACTAGCTGCTAAACCATATGAAGAACGTTTGAGGAGTCTCAATCTTTTCGACTTTCGCTGTCGTCGACTAAGAGGTGACCTCATACTGATGTACAATATTATGCACGTCCCTAACCATCCCTTGTCCAAACTTTTCACACGCTCGCCACCCCGTGCCAGTCGGAAACATGAACTTTCAGTGCTTATTCCCACTTCAAGACTGAACTGTCGAAGATATTCGTATGCTGTACGTGTAAGTTTCACATGGAACACCCTCCCCTCCACTGTTACACACTCAGCCAACCTGGATATTTTAAAGTAAATTTGGACAAACACTTGAGAGACAACCCAAATTTTGATACGATTTACACTACATGAGTTTTCCTGTTCTTCTTTTTTTATTGTAATTACCTCATAACTCCATCCTATGGTTATTGTTAAGCTAAATGCTTTTTAGACCATTACAACTTTGAATCACTTTGAATCACTTTGAATCACTTAACTAACGGGGCAAAGGTAAAGTTATTTTTAAGAAAAACAAAAATCTAATTAACCATGTTCCCTGTCCTGGCTATCACCCTTGGTCTGACGAAGCTTCTGTGTCATAAGTGAAACGTTACCCCAAACTGCTCTAACCGATTGCACTCAAATTTCTTTTCATTATGAATACACGATCGGTCCCGAACATAGTCCAACTGAAGTGTAAGATGAATGTTGGTTGACTTAGGCTTTGGTCCGTGGTGAGTTCCATGTTGTAGTATTGAAGGTTTCAGTAACACAGAGACTGAACTACGTACATAGTTTTAAAAGTCGTTGCTCATTTTTATTTGTTCTGTGCAGAGCAAACTTTCCTGGACTGTTACGCCAAGTATCATTATGTGGACCAACTCTGTCATTGAAATATCCCAGTACCGCTTCAGAGATTTTCAATGGCACGCTTTTAAGGACTGTTGTGAGGCGATGATACAAAGCGGGCAAGTGAATGTCGGTTCACAAAAGTATTGCACATCAGATCTAAATCCATTCACTTCTGCGCTAATGGTTCTGTTACTTTCAGTAGTCTGTTTCGCATGATGAACCCAAACTCATCAGAGCTTGCCAGAGCGCTTTCCTTTCCAAAATGTGTAATCATTTTCTTTTGCATACCAGTGTCTGGTAGTCGCGTCTCTTGCAAGGTAATCAACTCAAACTTTGTAGTTGAATGCTAATGATATCCGATTGTCATACGTCACTGATGCTTGAGACATCGTCACAAAATCCAGGATGTACGGATAAGACGTTCCACGTTCCCAATATCCAAGCAATTTGTTTCACTGGCGAAGAAAAAATAGTAGGCTGCTTTTCGGTTGGTTCTTCATCCTCGTATATTCACGGCAGACCCAAATACATGCAACCGAAGCTCATTAGAACCCTTTCCTTTCTTACGTACTTTGTGCTCAATGCATCGTCGAAAAATTCCAAGTGATACGTTCATAGTTTCATAGCTGGTCTCTTTGAGAAAACAGAGTTTTGCTCTTGCTGAGAAATGCAGTTTGCCTTTCTGTTGTTTGCTAATCCCGTTGCACTGATAAGGATATCAGAGTACGGGGAAACGTCACCTTATAGCCCATTGGTGCTGAGTTTTGCTATATTTGAGCAATTGCTTTTAAATTGGTTTCTGACGCTTTCCGTGTTATTGTTCAGAGATATACGCAAGGAAACATCAATATGGAAAACTAGCCGCTGCATATGTATCATATTCTCTCTGTACATGCTACCATTGGAGCCAAAGGAACGTATAATCTGAAACATTTGAATTACCTTGAATGAATGAATGTATGGATGAACAAAGTTGCTCAAATTCCCCGCACTTACTATGCGATTCTACGTTTGAACATCATGGTTCGTTGTACAAACCCTATTCGAAAGTGGCTGAAAATTGTGAAATTACTTTTGTTTGTGTGCAAGACACACGATCGACTCCTCGGCTAATGTACCAGGCAGAACAGCGCGAAGTCAAGTGTTCGTTGTTCTTCAACGTTGAGCCATTTTCTCTTTGTTAAAATTCCCAATATATGTGACATTTTAAACCTATATACATAATTCGATTGAATCAACAATTGTTTTATTCTGACTAGCCGTGCAATACAAAGCCATAGAACCACCAGAATCCCATATCAACAGTCTTGAGAATTTCTATTCAAGTTCTATTTGATGTTGACTTAAGTTCATTGAAACTACTCCTTATTTATGAACTGAAGTTAGAAGATACTTGAAGAAATTCTCAGAGATCAATCCCGGGATGATAATGCCAATTTAATCTTGCTTACGGATGCTACTGTGTCCGTGTAACGCAATACATCAATTGGCTTATAGTATGTAATACATAGCACGGAGAATGAAAAGTACGGCCGTGGTCAGCGTAATATACAACAAACCCAACATAAAATACAGTGGAACCCACCTACTAACAACTCGTTTTCAACGAATTCTTGGGTTGAACGAACACACCATCATTTCCCAAATAAATTCCTTCTTTGTAAGACTATTTGAAATATTCGTTCAACGAATGGGTTCGTTACGAATCTCGCCTTTTACGAACACTGTACACGTTCCCGACAGCTATGTTTGTGCAATAAAGTTCATACAAACAACGAACTCGCTTTGTTTTAACTTTAACACACAACGCTCCGTCAAGAGTGGCCTGCAGTGCGCTAAGAATAGAACTGATACAACTGATGGAACAGCCGCAGTACCATTGTCGGACGAAGACAGTAATACAGAAGTCGTAGCTTCGTCTGTGAAAGATGCCAAGAGTGCTCTTGATCTCTACAGGAGATTTTTTAGGATAGAAGGAAGAGACGTCAAAAGAAAACTTGAATTTGTGGGGAGAGAGAGATCGAGGAGGTGGCGAAGTTAAAACTTAAACAAAAGAGCATTGCCAGCTACTTCATGAAAGCGTGAGATTGGACTGTCCGTGTGTGTGCAAGATGTTTTTACTACTTCGTTTTAGAATAAATATACTATTATTAACATGAACTTGGATTTAATATCGTAATCTGTGTACTGTGTGGCATCATCTAATCATCAAATGGATTACACGCATGCAGAAACACACAAAGGTAAGACATTCTTCACTTGTTTACACGTGTACAGAAAAACGGCGGTAAAATCACGTCTGACAATGCGTTTTACTTGCAACGAATTCCGCTTTTAACGAACATCTTACTCCCCCCGCCAAGAGATTCGTTGTACCTTGTATTGTGAATAAAAACCCAATAATAAAATTCAACGTCATTGTTTGTTAATAGAGATAATCGTTTGATTACAATAACTAAGTAAATTGACGTAATGTAATCAAGTCAAAAACAGAAAGCGTCATTGCAAATGTCACAGTTACAACTTCTTCATAATTTTCCTGGCGTCTTCTTTCGCCTGAAATCAAATGAGCAATAAGTTTGATTTAAAACAAGCCTACATCTGCAACCTGGTAGCCGGCATCCGGAAAGTCCAGAACCTTTTGACAATATTCGTTTGCTTTGGCCTTATTCTTCAGATTATAATAGCACTTGGCAAGTGTGATGAGTGTGGTGATCAGAACATCCGGATCGACTGGAATCAAAAATGAACGCAAAAAGTAAACCTACGTTTTTCAGCTTTGTGTAAATGTTCTAACGCCTAAAATTTATGTCAAAGAGCATTGTATAGTTGAATTTACCTCTTCAAAAGTTGATTCCGGTGGTTTTGTGAAAAATGCCTTTGCGAATTTTCGTTTGATGTCAGGTAAGTCAGCCACAGTGAAACACCTAATTTCACACATTCGAACAATAATGTCTTACTTACCATACACCCAAACAATTTTCAGTTATATTATTGTTAGGATCAATTGAGGCTGATTTCTTAAAACAACTTATAAAATGGAATAATGAATGTACTTACATCCCAAAGCTCTCGCATTTTGTAGGAATTTTTAATTCTCTCGTCCGTCCCAACAATTTGTGACAGCTGGTTAATACAAATTCCTTTCCACTGAAAACGGAAGTTAACGATAGCCATGAAAACGTAACTTACTGTAAGACAATTGGCATGGTTCGGCTCTTTTTGTAACGCTTCATCAAGCGTCAACTGCGCTTGTTGGTAGGCACCTTCCAGATAGTTCTTCGAAGGCTCGCTGGGCATCGCATGAACTAAGAGTTGCCGTGAACCACGTTGGCTTACTTTGAGCATAGACCAAGCGAGCTTGCCTCCAAGCGGTTTCAGGACATTTTGGTAATTTCTGCAAGATTTTCTCGCATTCGAGGTATTTCTTCTCTTTCATCAATTTATCTACTTCTTGCAATTCGGCTGACATGATTCCGTGTTCTGTCAACAGAATAATGTTGAGGTTGGTTGCTGCTGCCTTTTATAAGTGTTGGTCAGATGTGAAAATCACTAGATGTTGACAAAATGATACGCACGTGATTGGAAAGGAATGCGATTGTGTGACAATTGACGGTTAGTGGTGACAGATATTTGACGTGCATGTACTTGATCACCAACCCTGGTATAAGTACGCTTTAAGCATGAATCCTTATGAACCTATTCCGCAAACTATTCAAAACAATTGAAAGATTGATCAATCTATTGAGTAAGGTGATTGTCTCCATTCAATTCGAGACTTCTTCAAGATACGAAAATTTGATGTTGAGGCCTATAATAGCTTACAAGCACCCTGCATCATATTGACGGTGTTTGAATGTTAATTTGGGTGGATAGTGCGTAAATGTATCCACATTATCCATAAATAAGATGCAGATTGGCTTATGGCTACAAACCCGTACGTGGTAAGTGCAACTGGCAGCACAAAAGCATTTAAGTCATTGCATTAAGATTGAGAGACACGAAAACAAATTTCTTTACACAGATATGTGTTTAACGCGTCCTTGAAAAAGTTCAACACCGACAGGTTTTTTGTTGCCTATACCCTTCCTCGTGTACACGAACGATATACCTGAAATCGTACGCACCAAAATCATTTTATTTGCGGATGACATCAAAGTCTGTACTCGCGTACGCACCATAAATCATTCGAATTCACGTACTCTCTGGAATCTCAGCAACTTTCATGGGTTATGGAAGAGAAAGACCTGGGTGTGTGAATTAGCAGTAACTTGAAGTCTTCACGGCAGTATTCTTTGGAATACAAAAAGTACTGCCAATGCTTTGCATTGCTCAGAATGATCTTCGGTAGTTTCACAAAGAAGATACTCTCATGGATAATTAACACCTACATCAGACCATCAATGGAGTACGCTGTTCAAGCACGGTCCCCTTGGTTACAAAAGGACATGACCTTGCTGCAACGCGTATACCAGCACGCTACAAAATTGGTGACCGGGCTATATAATAGGCCATACGAGGAGAGTATTGCAACTCTAAACCTCTTTGACTTTTCGTGCCGTCGTGTCAGGGGTGACTTGATCCTGTCGTTAACATTCTGCATACAGTGGATCACGCACTTGAACATCTGTTTCATCGGCAAGAAGCACGTGGTAGCAGATCGCAGGACTACATGTTAATTATCCCACACTCTAGATCGAATTGTTGAAGGTTTTTCTTTGCTGTCCGAGTTTTTTTATATGGAACTCTCTGCCACCACATATCATTCGCGCATCAAGCCTGAACTTGTTCAAGGCTGAACTTGACAAGTATATGTTGACTAAATCCAACCTCATACCTGAATACACATGCTGACTTTCCATATTGATAAAACATATGTGTTGTTCTTTATGCATTCCCTATATTTTTAATCTGTGGTTACTGTAAAGTATTTGCTTTCGGACCATTAAAACTTTGAATTACCCAGTGCAGATATCCAAAAATGCTTTCGCAGCAAAATCGAGCGAATGAAAATTTTCGTTTGACTTCTAAAATTCTTGCGAGTTTGATGCAGGATCTGTGATATTTTTTTGGTCACGGCACCAGTGTAGCCGGAAGTAATCATATCATATCAAGAGCATGCGGATCCTGATCCTACTGTTCCTACCTGATGAGTGCAAATAGCACGAAACGAGTCGTGGTGTGTGTGTGACGGAAATGCCTGCAAATGAGCTTTGTTCATATCAGGTCAATCCTGATTAACGAGTGACAGCTTACGAACATTTGACCTTACTCGTTTCCAAGCCCCTTGAACATTGCGACCCCGATTCATCCCTGAGGTCAACCAGTCCAACACTAATCGCGTTCACCCACGAATCCCACCGCACAAGAGAAAACCGATTGGTCAAATGTGTTTATTACGCACAAGTTCAAGGTCATAACGCAGGTCCATCTTATATAGCCAAATCAAGTAAGCACCACAACACTGGCATGAAGCATGTCTGTCCCGGTTGTCACTTTAATCAAGGTCATGCCAGCCGGTTCACTTCAGACCGTCCCGACAATGACCGATCCTGTCGAATTGCATATGGTTCGATCACAGGAGACATTGCCCATCTCCTTATGCTTCTCAGGATATTGTCACTCAAACCGAAACCCGATTAGCGATTGTCTTGGTCGGTTTGTTCATTGCTTCCTGCTTTTGTGTTGTGGTTGGTGTTCGTTCGGAATTCGAAACATTAACATGCATGCCATGTGTGGTTGTATCGGATACTAACAAGCTATTACTTATTATGCGAAATATAGCTTGGTATCCGATTTAGTGGCACTTTATTGTACTCATATTAATGTATCACGCATGTTATCACGCATAGCGGTGAAGAATATTTTTGCGAAATCAATACGATTATTAAGCTGAGATTGTACATTTTATGGATTGAATATTATAGTTGAATGTCTGTTCAGACAGTTCAATGTGGTTTATCTCCGTTTACTGCTTTTCAGACTTTGCAAAGCTCTAACCAAATTTATACAATTGGCAGGTCTTACTGTGCCCTCGTACCACGGTATCGATGTTTGCTATTGTTGGGAGGTTTCAAGGATTCAAGGTTTTATGGTTTAAAAAGTTAATACTTTACAACACCACAAGATTACGTATGAATAAAAACATGAAAAATAAATAGTATAAACGCAATAGAGAATATCAAATGTAAGGCTCACGAATGATGTTCGTTTGCAAGTGCAAGTCCAATTTCGCTTTAAAATCGCCAGGCAAGGAGAGTCTACCACATGTTGGGTTAGGGAATTCCAAAAATGGCGCCGACAATTAACACGAAAACTTGGAACGTAAACGGATAAGGTATGTCCGCGTGTCACTTTCCCATCACACATCAAGTAAGTGTTTTAGTGGATGTCCTTTAGTAGCCACAATTCTGTAGGTCAAAATAATGTCGCGTCGTATCCTCCTTTGGGTAAAGTCGCATAGACCCAGACGTCGCAATCTTTCAGCGTACGGAACATTGCGAAGACTCATCACTAACTTTATTGCTCTATGATAAATTTTATCGAAGAGAGCAATATCTTTTCGCAGCCAAGGAGCCCGGACCTCTACCGCATACTCCATCGAAGGGTGAAGATAGACATTCATTATCCTTGGTAACGTTACCAGAGAGAAACTTTCAAATATTCTTCGAAAGATACCTAATTATCTGTTTGTCCGTCGATATATATTCTGGCAGTGTGCTGTGCTCTTCGGGTTTCCGCTAATCAACACTCCAAGATTTTTTCTAACGAGCTCCATGCTAGGATTTCGCTTCCCAATCGATATGTCCAAGGAACATTCTTGCCAAGATGGAGCATCTTACATTTCTGTATGTTGAATGACATGTCATTCATGGCCGCCCAATTCGACACACTGTCAAAATACATTTGCAGTTTCTCACAATCCTCTGCAGAACTTATTGGCGTGCAAATTTTAATATTATTCGCGAACAGGTTATCCTTGATAGAATTACGGATTACGTAAGCAAGCTTATCGGTCTGGGGACGTTGTTCGCACAAATATACAAACATACCAATTCTGGGATTAACACAACATTTATGGGGTGTAACAGTTTATATCGTTCTCAACTATCTATCTTTGGTAACTTAGCATTGGTCAGGTAAATGTACTTTAAACATGAACCCTGTTCGTGCTAACTCCTTTGGTCTGACGAAGCTTTGCTGTCGGAAGTAAAACGTTACCAATCTTCACTTCTACTATCAGGGCTACGTTAACTCACAGCAACCACATATCTGAAGCCTGAAGTAGACGATTGGGTACTGAATGTAAACATAGGACAACAAAAGAGTTTGTAGGTAAGGACATGGTGAATAGATGAAGTATTTTATGTAAATCATGACAGTTGTCAATATATTCACTTGCATGGACAAACTTTAGAATAATAAACAGCAGATATCCGCTAGACGTCAACCGAGATTGTCGAAAATTCCGCGCTCCCTGAACGTTAACTGAGAGTGAGTGGTAAATAATAGTCAACCATCGTTTTAGCCAAATTGTGTCTCGCATCAATTGTAACAAATGTACGGGAACTATTGGACATAACTAGTGGACCAATGAGAATTTCGTAAATTAATGGAAAACGATTTGTCGCTGGGGGGAACTGCATACAAGATTAATAGAAACGTGACACATGAAATGAAAGAGTTCACTTTTATAGTGTATATAGCAAAATTGAGTCGACATTTGGGTGATATTTTGATGAATTCTTCCGAGTTGTACAAGGTCCTTTTCCAATAATTGTCTCCAAGCTTGGAATAAGTACTTCAAGGTTATTAAAGTTAATTCAAGGTCATCAATGGTCTTGAAAGCCTAACAAAAACAACAACCATAGAATCGTGATGGATTAAATGTTACTAAAGGAAACAACAATATGTTTGCACCTCCGAACATAGACCACAAGTCTCGGAAAGCAAAGCTTACCGAAAGCAACAGTCTACGGTTCATGTCGTTGTATTTAACGCACCGAATTCTGAAAGAGCTTGACAGTAAATCACTGACCGTTCAAGTTTGTTATGCCGATTACATTAACGCGTTCAGCTCTGATGATAGTGTCCAACTAACGGATGTACTCAAAGCAGTACCAGCGAAAAAAATTAAATAGATATGTCGATACTATGCCGATCGATCTCAACATGTTGAAATCTCCAGGCTACGCTCTGCCTGGCTCCCGACGGGGAAAAACGTTCTTCAAGGAGCGTTTCTGTCTTCCTTCTCCTTTTCAGCATACCGGGCTGCGCTTCCATAGTCACCCTCAACGTTCACTTTGAAATATGCAGATGGCTTAGTCATTGAATGCGAAGTACCCAAAAACGAGTTTTCAAATCCACTCTCCGTCGATATAGATGAAATTACTAAATCGTCAGAAGAGAAAAGCGTATCTTCAAGTACCGAAAAATGTACTGAACTAATTTTTTTTACTAATCTGCGTTGTGAATGTCGTGAAGCAATTTGTACTATTTTTAGTTTATCTAGAACTGAGTAAAGAGGAAAATACTTCAAGTAACTAGGCGTCACCGTATCCGACAACCTTACTTGGACCGATCTTCTTAATAATTTACTTACTAAAGTTTGTAAGCTTTCCTTTTATTCTTTTCGTCTTCGTTCTCTCGCCGTTGAGTCTAAGCTAATTTCTTACTTCATTTTACCTTGCATATTACCTCATATTCTGTAGTGGTCACTTGTTATTTTCCCCGCACTTCTTCCAAAAGACTTTGTGTTACGCAAACATTGCATCAGGATCCCGTCACGCGCAAACTCTATTTCTTATGACGATATTATTGAATAATCCTGAAACATTTTCCTCTTGTGATCGGCTCATAAATATTATCCTCGATGATAATTCCCATCCGCTACATGAGGATCTTCTCGAACGCCATTTTCATCTTCAAGTTAATTTACATCAAAGACTCGTTCAAAATACATCATACTGCTTTCTAGGATGTCTCCATAACGTAGGTCATTTATCCCATTTGCATCAGGATACCTTTGCCAGGTTCCGAAGTTGTCACGGCCGGAGTGGTTTTGGGGATAAGATCCAAATTCCAAAAATGCTCCAATGGCTCGCGTCTCATATAGCCTCTGACAACCAAGTCCAGCTACTGGCCTGCATGCGTGGTCCTGCGTGACCCGACGGAACTGAGTCTACTGACAGGAGAAAGGGCGAAGGCGGCTGATCGTTGCCCGAAAACCAACTTGCTTCGGGTAGATGAAGCTCGTAATTCCATGAAAGCGGTTCAACTAGGGGAAGGAAAACCCTCAATACTCCACAGACTTGTGCCTACATCCAATCATTGAAAAGGTTTTAGGAGTCAACTTTGAGGAAAAATCGAGGGCCCGAGTCCCGTTAGGCAGTCCAAAATTGTATTCAACTTCGTCCTGTCAAATCCTGCGACGGCATCGTTGTCCAAACGTATCAGCTTAGCTGTTGCTTTGGTTCCAGTGGTGTCGTGGAGGGGGAGCACTTGCTGCTAGTTCTCCACATTGAACTGCCCTGGCGTATATCTCAACGCACCAATGGAGAGGACACTCCATTCCGCTTCTAAGAATAACAACACGGGAAGCAGCAGATATCGGTTAAAAGCTATGGCTCAACTGGCGTAGGGCTCAGCGCATGGGGCTTCATTCAACGGTGGAAGAGGTTTTAAGGTCTCATTGAACGGCTACCGCCCGCCTCAAGGTAAACAGCCACCAGTCAATAAGGTGCCGTCTTGCCACGGTCTGCTATCTTCATTGGGTGCATGGGGATTGGGAATCAACCGCACCAGCGAAAGTAATTACTGAACAACAAAGGTCAGCTCTAAAACTTGACGTGGCTGTCAGCAAGATACGCGATTACCAGACACTGGTATGTTAACAGAAAGAGATTACACATTTTTGTAAAGGAAGGGATTCTGATGAGCCTCGACTGCATGGAGTTGGGTTTGCCGTTCGAAACAGCCTACTAAAAGCAGCAGCGGGATCGAACGGATTTGGACGCTAAATCTGGAGTGCATTACTGGTACCATTACGTTGGTCAACGTTTATGCACCGACGCTCTCTGCGACGCCTGCTGAAAAAGACGCTTTTTATCATAACCTCACAGCCGTCCTGAAAAACGTGCCACAGAAAAACTGTGTAGTGGTATTGGGTAATTTCAATGCCAGAGTTGGTGCAGATTACGAGTCTTGGCAAAACTGTCTCGGGAGGTTCGGTGTAGGTATAACCAATGAAAATGGACAACGCCTTTTAGAATTGTGCACACAGTTCAATCTTTGTGTCAGTAACACTTTCTTTCAAACAAAACCACAGCATAAATTCTCTTGGAAACATCCTCGCTCAAAGCATTGGCGTCATCTTGATCTTATTCTTGTTAAACGAACTAATATATGAAGCGTGCTCCTCACCAGATCATATCAAAGCGCAGACTGCGACACTGATCATTCACTGGTCTGTGCAAAACTGAAGCTTCCCCACACGAGATTTCACCGCACTAAATTGTCTGCTAAGCCTAGGATAGACGTCACTCGCATCTGCAAATCTAATTTTGTTGCGCGATTTGCAAAAGCCTTCACAGCCGTGTTCAACAAGACAACCCCAATCGAATCGGCTTCAGAAAACTGGGAATCGCTAAAAAGCTGCATATGTCGAGTCGCACCTTCCATGTTCGGTTCGAAGAAAGCTCGAAGGAGCGACTGGTTTGAAGCAAACGCTTCTAAGATGACTGCTGTGCTGGATGAGAAACGCTCAGCATTCTTGAGGTTCAGATGTATGCCAACAGATGAAAACTGACGTCTTCTAAGAGCAGCTAGAAATAAGGTCCAACAGACTGCAAGGCGATGTGCAAACGACTATTGGACTGAAAATAGCCTCAGTATACCAAAAGGCTGCGGTTACTGGAAATATTCACGGTATGTATGATGAGATCAAGAGAGCCATTGGTCCAAACAAAGCTAAAACGGCACCCATTAAGTCTGTATCTGGTAACCCGATTGTCGACAAAACTCAGCGGATGGAAAAATGGGTAGAGCGTTTCTCCTCCCACTACTCCAGGGACATTACGGTGTTACTGCATGCATTTGAAAATGTTGTGCTGTTGACAACCATTGAACATTTAGAGACTACTCCCACTGTCGATGAGCTCAATAAGGCAATCGACCGGATAGCGAATGGGAAGGCCCCTGGTGACGACGGAATTCCACCTGAGCTCATCAAATGCTGTAGAGTAGCATTATTATAACGTATTCACCATTTGCTTCTACAGTGCTGGCAGGAGGAGTGTGTCCCACAAGAGATGCAAGACACAAAGATCATCATGCTATTTAAAAACAAGATTAATAGAGGCGACATCAACAATTATAGAGGAATCTCCCTTTAAAATGCTGTAGGCAAATTGTTTGCTAAAGTCTTACAGATCCAGATATAAGTTTTGGTGATAGAGTTAACCCTGAATCTCAACGTAGATTCCGCAGGGAAAGATCAATCGTTGACATGATCTTCTCCCTAAGACAACTTCAAAGTGTCGAGAACACCGCATGCCATTATACGATGTTTTTAGTGATTTAACGAAGGGATCAGAAAACGTCACCAGGGAGGGTCTTTTCAAAATTCTTGATCTGATAGACTGCCATCCAAGACTACTCACACTCGTTATTCAGTTTCACTCTGGCATGAAGGGCTGTTCATTTAAACGGTTCAAGTTCAGAAGCATTTGAAATTCGGCGAGGCGACAAACAAGGGTGTGTAGTTGATCACACGCTGTTCGGCATTATCTTTGCTCTGTTTCTGAAGCATGCTTTTGGGCGAGAACACAAGGTATTTGCTTAAGCACGCGAAGTGATGGCAAGCTATTCAATCTGAACCGATTGAGAGCCCAAATCAAGGTAGGGATGTGCTAATCCGTGACCTGCTGCTTGCCGACGATGCAGCTTTTATTGCTCACTCACAAGAACACCTCAAGTCGCTAATGGACTGTATTTCGTCGGGATGCAAGACTTTGGGCTAACAATCAGTATGAGCAAGACCAAAGTCCTTCGTCAAGGGATTGTATCGCCTCCAACCACCACTGTTGGAAACTGTCAGCTTGAACCAAAACAGCATTTCGCATACCTTGGTTCAAACATTGCGGATAACCTCTCGCTAGATATGGAGATTGATAAGCGGATTGGCAGAGCAGCTGTCATTTTGACTTGATTGAACTCTCATGGTTGTGGTAACCGCAAGTTGACTGTAAAGACAAAGCTGATGGTATACAGCGCATGTGTACTAAATGATATATTGTATGGTAGTCGAACCTGGACCACCCACGCAAGACACGAAAGGAGGCTGAATGCTTTCCATCTACGAAGCATCCGTCGTATCTTGAACATATCGTGGATGGACAGACTGGCTAACGCTGAATTGCTTTCAAAAGCTCGTCAACATAGCATGTTCATCCTATTACGACAGCGCCGCCTGCGGTGGCTTGGCAATGTCTACAGAATGGATAATGGTCGTATTCCGAAAGATCTACTCTATGGTGAGTTGCAATTAGGAAGTCGACCATTGGGCAGACCGCACTTGCGGTACAAAGACGTTTGCAAAAGAGATTAAATCTCGGCATTGACCCTGCGAGTTGGGAAGAACTTGCTCTTGACCGCTTACATTGGAGGCATTTTGTAAAGCGTCGTCTGCAAGTTGGGGAGGAGCAGATAGAGCTCTTGGCTGCTGAACGCGCATCACACCGCCGGCGCGCAACTGACGCCGATCGATCGAGTACTGCCTATCGCTGCGGGAGAGATTGTTGCTCCCGAATCGGACTGTGTATTCATTCTAAAAGCAGCGAAACGTGAAACCATCATGCGATTATGATGTACATCCATGGTCGACATCGACCGAAGGAAGCCAACAACAGCAACTTTTGTCAAAAGGGAACTACTAATTGAACAATTATTTTCGAATTTATCTCGTTGCTATCAGATTTACATATTCTGCGAATTCGAATAAAGCTGTCTTTCGTATAGACAGACATTAATCAACATCGTCTCCACAAGTTCGGAAAAGTTTTGTACATGAAACCCGAACGCTCTACGGGTCGGTTGTGATAACCTGGAAAAACAGACTGGTAGTCAGTCAATAATTTGGAGTGTTGGCTCATGTGAAACGGTGAGTTTATCAAGTTTTTTCAACCTCCATCCATGAACGACTTCGACTCATTTAGAAAACATGATGGAATGGGGGGCTTGTTTATCTCATTATTTGTATGCTCACCCTCGTACAGATTCGGCAATTTTTAAGTCCCATACTCCTCCATTTTATGGTGCCATAGTGGCACGGTAGTAGAGTTTGCTATGACGCGTGACAGCGAAAACCGCAAAGAAGTTGTCATGTTAAGATAGCTCCCAACATTTGTTCTAGGCGTAGGTATGTGCATAATCCTCTACAGGTTAAGTAGCTTTAAGATCCCACTTTTCTACGTCTTTCAGGATTTCAACCTTCTGCGGTTGTACGGAAGTTCAGCACTTCGTATTTGCTACCGGTGTAATGCTATCCTGAATGATGATGAGAGTTTACTATCCAGATATTGATGAACCTGACGACAAGCGAAATACATCAAACACAAGAAGCAGAATCTCTCAAGTATATGAAACACCAAGCTAATCTGCTCGCTACTGGGACCGAGAACGATAGGCTATAGATTTTTGTAAAAAAGAACATCAATTCAAGTCCGTTCAAAATGAAAAAAAATCAGAATCTTTATTCTCAAAAAGCGATGATCGTTGAAGCGTTATGGGAAAATCAAACGGGGTTAATTGCTTTCGCATTTGGTTCAACCGCTCGCGATGGACTCGAGGCACACGCACCACGAAGGATCATATCGTCTAACCCGATGGGATCGGACTCAGGGTCACTAGCCTCCGAGTTGTTGTTCGAGGCGTCCGCACTGTCAGAGACCGCACTCGATTGCATCCTGGACGCGACTGGTTGAGCTGGATAGAAGATGGGACGCAGCGTGTCGAGCGAAGAGCATCGGCATTGACATCCGCTCACCGGGCAGTAGGATTGAGTCTCGGAATCGATCGAGTCGGTGCCATAGAACCAATCGACCAGATGGCTCGCATGCCCACCATGACGGCACGCTAAACACCACACGAACAAATTCGCCATGACCTTGGATATCTCTCGAGGATGAGAGGGTCTGTGAAGGAGGAGTTGAGAAGAAAACAAAAATAGGAGGGGGAATAGAAAAAACGTACAGATGAGAATTGTGAGAAAAGAATAGGACTAATCACAGGCGTATCGCGCAGGTTGTACGTCGGCCGTGATCACGTCGCTTTACTCCTACCTAACCAAAGGAAAAGCAAATGGTAATAAAAATAATTTCGCGACGTTTCCGGCTCGTTATTTGAACAAGGTGGTACCTGTGCCAACGCGGGGCTGGACACTTCAGCTCAAGTTCACGGATGGGTTCAATTTTGTGATCAAATTCAAAGTTTTAATGGTTCAAAAAGCAAATACTTTACAGTAAACATGGATTAAAAATATAGGGAATGCATAAAAACAACACAAATGTTTTATCCATATGGAAAGTCAGCACGTGTATTCAGGTGCAAGGTTGGGTTTGGTCAACATATACTTGTCAAGTTCAGCCTTGAACATGTTCAGGCTTGTTGCGCAAATGATATGTGGGGGCAGGAAGTTCCATAGAAAACAGATTCTGACAGCAAAGTAAAACCTTCGACAATTTGATCTGGAGTGTGGAATAATTAACTTGTAGCCA
>JACCGJ010000498.1:18681-33318 GCA_013407085.1 Atriophallophorus winterbourni | reverse complement strand
TTATTTCTTCCAAAAAATCTCCTACACCAGTTAATCGACGCTTTAAAATCTGCAATGCTTTGCTCTTTCGCCAATCTTAGTGCCTGTAAACGAACGGTAGTGGTGCTGACCCCCAGACAGTCTCGACGAGTATCTTGAATCTATTTAATGAGCGTCTTTTCCAGGTTAGGGTGGTGAGCATTCGAGCCTCTGTTCGCCCTCTTCACTTTTCGCATTTCTTTAATGGTACTTTCGGCTTTTCTCCATTTTCTGATCACGCATTCAGTCGGACCAAATTGCCGCTCAGCTGCCCGGTTCCCGTGTTCTTTCGCGTACTTGATCACTTCCATTTTAAAGTTTGAAGTATAGCTCTGTCGTTTTGTCTTCGTCATGTTGAAGGGTAATAATGAACTGTATCTTTAAAAACACCGGTTATAGGTAGAATATTTATACTGCTGATGTGTAATATCATGAAAGTGTAATATCAACCAATCATGGAGTAGTATTTTACTCTCGTTGGAGCAGAAACTTTTCCTTAAAAAATGTCATCCAATCATTCGGCATGACGCCCAAGAATGAGAAGTGCACTTTCCACGATAGTCTACATAGGCTAGACAGACATCTGCTGACTGACAGGATGAATGAGCCAGCAATCAGCACACACGACGATCATAGCGATTGTATGGAGTTCACCGTGATTGACTTAACTTCACCGTTTCTATAAAAATTAATGGAAATTCAGGACTAAAATTTGGATGCGTCCTATACATAGGTACACAGCTTTTCTATCGTTTTTAGGGTCAAATATCCACTGCGTCCTATCCATGGTATCGTCCTATACGCGGGTATTTACGGTATGGAAAATACAGCTTGGTATCCTATTTAGTGGCACTTTATTGTACTCATATTAATGTAGCACGCGTGTTAACAAGCTTGGCGGTGAAGAATATTTTTGCGAAATCATTTCGACTATTAAGCTGAGATTGTACATTTTATGGATTGAATATTATAGTTGAATGTCTATTCAGACAGTTCAATATGGTTTATCTCCGTTTACTGCTTTTCGGACTTTGCAAAGCTCTAACCAAATTTATACAATTGACAGGTCTTACTGTGCCCTCGTACCACGGTATCGATGTTTACTATTGTTGGGAGGTTTCGAGGATTCGAGGATTTATGGTTTAAAAAGTTAATAATTTACAACACCACATGATTACGGTATGAATAAAAACATGAAAAATAAATATTATAAACGCAATAGAGAATATCAAATGTAAGGCTCACGAATGATGTTCGTTTGCAAGTGCAAGTTCAATTTCGCTTTAAAATCGCCAGGCAAGGAGAGTCTACCACATGTTGGGTTAGGGAACTCCAAAGAAATATAGCACGTACGGCGAAAAAATGGCGCCGACAATTAACATGGAAACTTGGAACGTAAACGGATAAGGTATGTCCGCGTGTCACTTTCCAGTCACACAAATCAAGTAAGTGTTTTAGTGAATGTCCTTTAGTAGCCACAATTCTGTAGGTCAAAATAATGTCGCATCGTATCCTCCTTTGGGTAAAGTCGCATAGACCCAGACGTAGCAATCTTTCAGTGTACGGAACATTGCGAAGACCCATCACTAACTTTATTGCTCTATGATAAATTTTATCGAACAGAGCAATATCATTTCGCAGCCAAGGAGCCTAGACCTCTACCGCATACTCCATCGAAGGGTGAAGGTAGACATTCATTATCTTTGAAAACGTTACCAGAGAGAATCTTCCAAATATTCGTCGAAAGATACCTAACAATCTTTTTTTCCGTCGATATATATTCTGGCAGTGCGCTGTGCTCTTCAGGTTTCCGCTAATCCACACTTCCAGATCTTTTTCTAACGAACTCCATGCTAGGTTTTCAGTTCCCAATCGATATTTCCAAGGAACATTCTTGCCAAGATGGAGCATCTTACATTTCTGTATGTTGAATGACATGTCATTCATGGCCGCCCAATTCGACACACTGTCCAAATCCATTTGCAGTTTCTCACAATCCTCTGCAGAACTTATTGGCGTCCAAATTTTCATATTATTCGCGAACAGGTTATCCTTGACAGAATTACAGATTACGTAAGCAAGCTTATCGGTCTGGGGATTCTGGGATTAACACAACATTTATGGGGTGTAACAGTTTATCTCGTTCTCAACTATCTATCTTTGATAACTTAGCATTGGTCAGGTAAATGTACTTTAAACATGAACCCTGTTCGTGCTAACTCCTTTGGTCTGACGAAGCTTTGCTGTCGGAAGTAAAACGTTACCAATCTTAACTTCTACTATCAGGGCTACGTTAACTCACAGTAACCACATATCTGAAGCCTGAAGTAGATGATTGGGTACTGAATGTAAACATAAGACAACAAAAGAGTTTGTAGGTGAGGACATGGTGGATAGATGAAGTATTTTATGTAAATCTTGACAGTTGTCAATATATTCACTTGCATGGACGAACTTTAGAATAATAGACAGCAGATATCCGCTAGACGTCAACCGAGATTGTCAGAAATTCCGCGCTCCCTGAACGTTAACTGAGAGTGAGTGGGAAATAATACTCAACCATCGTTTTAGCCAAATTGTGTCTCGCATCAATTGTAACAAATGTACGGGAACTATTGGACATAACTAGTGGACCAATGAGAATTTCGTAAATTAATGGAAATTGATTTGTCGCTGGGAGGAACTGCATAAAAGATTAATAGAAAGGTGACAAGTGAAATGAAAGAGTTCACTTGTATAGTGTATATAGCAAAATTGAGTCGACATTTGGGTGATATTTTGATGAATTCTTCCGAGTTGTACAAGGTCGTTTTCCAATAATTGTCTCCAAGCTTGGAATAAGTAGTTCAAGGTTATTAAAGTTAATTCAAGGTCATCAATGGTCTTGAAAGCCTAACAAAAACAACAACAACCGTAGAATCGTGATGGATTAAATGTTACTAATGCAAACAACAAATGTTTGCATCTCCGAACATAGACAGCACGTCTCGGAAAGCAAAGCTTACCGAAAGCAACGGTCTACGAGTGATGTCGTTGTATCTAACGCACCTAATGCTGAAAGAGCTTGACAGTAAATAACTGGCCGTTCAAGTTTGTTATGCCGATTACATTAACGCGTTCAGCTCTGATGATAGTGTCCAACTAACGGATGTACTCAAAGCAGTACCAGCGAAAAAAATTAAATAGATATGTCGATACTATGCCGATCGATCTCAACATGTTGAAATCTCCAGGCTACGCTCTGCCTGGTTCCCGACGGGGAAAAACGTTCTTCAAGGAGCGTTTCTGTCTTCCTTCTCCTTTTCAGCATACCGGGCTGGGCTTCCATAGTCACCCTCAACTTTCACTTTGAACTATGCAGATGGTGTAGTAGTTGAATGCGTAGTACCCACAAACGAGTTTTCAAATCCACTCTCCGTCGATATAGATGAAATTACTAAATCGTCAGAAGAGAAAAGCGTATCTTCAAGTCCCGAAAAATTTACTTAACTAATTTTTTTACTAATCTGCGTTGTGAATGTCGTGAAGCAATTTGCACTATTTTTAGTTTATCTAGAATTGAGTAAAGAGGAAAATACTTCAAGTAACTAGGCGTCACCGTATCCGACAACCTTACTTGGACCGATCTTCTTAATAATTTACTTACTAAAGTTCGTAGGCTTTCTTTTTATGCTTTTCGTCTTTGTTCTCTCGCCATTGAGTCTAAGCTAATTTCTCACTTTATTTTCCCTTGTATATTACCTCACATTCTGTAGTGGTCACTTGTTATTTTCCGCGCACTTCTTTCAAAAGACTTTGTGTTACGCAAACATTGCATCAGGATCACGTCACGCGCAAACTCTATTCCTTATGACGATATTATTGAATAATCCTGAAACATTTTCCTGTTGTGATCGGCTCATAAATATTATCCTCGATGATAATTTCCATCCGCTACATGAGGATCTTCTTAAACGCCATTTCCATCTTCAAGTTAATTTACATCAAAGACTCGTTCAAAATACATCATACTGCTTTCTAGGATGTCTCCTTAACGTAGGTCATTTATCCCATTTGCTTCAGGATACCTTTGCCAGGTTCCGAAGTTGTCACGGCCGGAGTGGTATTGGGGATAAGATCCAAATTCCAAAAATTCTCCAATGGCTCGCGTCTCATATAGCCTCTGACAACCAAGTCCAGCTACTGGCCTGCATGCGTGGTCCTGCGTGACCCGACGGAACTGAGTCTACTGACAGGAGAAAGGGCGAAGGCGGCTGATTGTTGCCCGAAAACCAGCTTGCTTCGGGTAGATGAAGCTCGTAATTCCATGAAAGCGGTTCACCTAGGGGAAGGAAAACCCTCAATACTCCACTGACTTGTGCCTACATCCAATCATTGAAAAGGTTTTAGGAGTCAACTTTGAGGAAAAATCGAGGGCCAGAGTCCCGTTAGGCAGTCCAAAATTGTATTCAACTTCGTCCTGTCAAATCCTGCGACGGCATCGTTGTCCAAACGTATTAGCCTAGCTGTTCCTTTGGTTCCAGTGGTGTCGTAGAGAGGGAGCACTTGCTGCATGGGCAACAGCTAGTTCTCCACATTGAACTGCCCTGGCGTATATCTCAACGCACCAATGGAGAGGACACTCCATTCCGCTTCTATGGATAATAACACGGAAGCAGCAGATACAGGTTAAAAGCTATGGCTCAACTAGCGTAGGGCTCAGCGCATAGGGCTCCTTCCAACGGCGGAAGAGATTTTCAGGTCTCATTGAACGGTTACCGCCCGCCTCGAGCTGGGCAGCACCCAGTCAATAAGGTGCCGTCTCGCCACGGTCTGCTATCCTCATTAGGTGCATGGGGATTAGGAATCAACCGACAAGCAGACTGTATTTTTACGCACGAGCGAAAGGAATTACTGAACAACAAAGGTCAGCTCTGAAACTTGACGTGGCTGTCAGCGAGATACGCGATTACGAGACACTGGTATGCTAACAGAAAGAGATTACACATTTTTGGAAAGGAAGGGGTTCTGATGAGCCTAGACTGCATGTTGTTGGGTTTGCCGTTCGAAACAGCCTACTAAAAGCAGCAGAACCGAGCAGCAGCGGGATCGAACGGATTTGGACTCTAAATCTGATGTGCATTACTGATACCATTACGTTGATTATCGTTTATGCACCGAGGCTTTCTGCGACGAATGCTGAAAAAGACGCTTTTTATCATAACCTCACATCAGTCCTCAAAATGTGCCACAAAACGGTGTAGTGGTATCGGGTGATTTCAATGCCAGAGTTGGTGCAGATTACGAGTCTTGGCAAAACTGTCTCGGAAGGTTTGGGGTAGGTAAAACCAATGAAATTGGACAACGCCTTTTAGAACTGTGCATACAGTTCAGTCTGTGTCAGTAACAAAACAAAACCACAGCATAAATTATCTTGGAAACATCCTCGCTCTAAACATTGGCATCAGCTTGATCTTATTCTTGTTAGGCCCACTAATATATGAAGCGTACTCCTCACCAGATCATATCAAAGCGCAGACTGCGACACTGATCATTCGCTGGTTTGTGCAAAACTGAAGCTTTCCCAGTCGAGATTTCACCACGCAAAATTGTCTGCTAAGCCTAGGATAGACGTCACTCGCATGTGCGAACCTAATCTAACTGCGAGATTCGCAAAAGCATTCACAGTCGAGTTCAATAAGACAACCCCACTCGAATCGGCTTCAGAAAACTGGGAATCGCTAAAAAGCTGCATTTACCGAGTCGCACTTTCCACTTACGGTCCAAAGAAAGCTCGAACGAGCGACTGGTTCGAAGCAAAATCTTGTGAGATGACTGCTGTGTTGTATGAGAAACGGTCAGCATTCTTGAAGTTCAAAGGTACGCCAACAGATGAAAACTTACGACTTCTAAGAGCAGCGAGAAATAAGGTCCAAAAGATTGCACGACGATGTGCAAAAGTGCGCTTTGTGAATGGGAAGGCCCCTGGTGACGACGGAATTCCACCTGAGCTCATCAAATGCTGTAAAGCAGCATTATTACAGTCATTTGCTTCTTCAGTGCTGGTAGGAGTGTGTCCCACAAGAGATGCGAGACACAAAGATCATCACGCTATTTAAGAATAAGGGTGACAGAGGCGACTGCAACAATTACAGAGGAATCTCACTTCTGAATGTTGCAGGCAAATTGTTTGATAAAATCTTACAGATCCGACTACAAGTTTTGGTCGATAGAGTTTACTGTGAATCTCAATTTGGCTTCCACGGGGGAAGATCAACCATTGACATGATCTTCTCCCTAAGACAAGTTCAAGAAAAGTGTCGGGAACAGCGTATGCCATTATACGTTGTTTTTATTGATTTAACGAAGACATTAGACTACGTCAGCAGCGAGGGTCTTCTCAAAATGCGGGATCTTATAGGCTGCTCTCCAAGACTGTTCAAACTCTTTATTTCTTTCCACTCTGAAAAGCTCAGTCCATTTTAACGATAGCAGTTCAGAAGCTTTTGAAATTCGCCAAGACGTCAAACCATGGTGTGCTCTAGTTTCCACACTGTTCGGTATTTCCTTTGCTCTTCTGCTGAAACGATTTGATGTCGAAAACAGGTATTTAACTACGCACGCGAAGTGATGGTAAGCTTTTCAACCTGAACCGCTTGAGAGCACAAACCGAGGCACAGGATATGCTAATCTGTGACTTGCTGTTTGCCGGCGATGCAGCCTTTATTGCTCACTCCCAAGAGAAACTCCAGTCTCTAATGGACTGTATTTCGTCGGCATGCAGACTTTGGGCAAACTTCAGCATGAGCAAGACCAAAGTCCTTGGTCAAGGGATTGCATCGCCTCCAATCATCACTGTTGGAAACTGTCAGCTTGAACCAGTACATCATTTCACATATCTTGGTTCAACCATTTTGAACAACCTCTCGCTAGACACGGAGATTGACAAGCGGATTGGCAGAGCAGCTGTCATTTTGTCCCGATTGAACTCTCGTGTTTGGGGTAACCGCAAGCTGACTGTAAAGACAAAGATGATGGTATACAGCGCGTGCGTACTAAATGCTTTACTATACGGCAGTGAAACCTGGACCACCCACGCAAGACACGAAAGGAAGCTGAATGCTTTCCATCTACGAAGCATCCGTCGTATATTGAACATATCGTGAATGCACAGAGTGACTAACGCTGAAGTGCTTTCAAAAGCTCGTCTACAGAGCATGTTCATCCTATTACGACAGCGCCGCCTGCGGTGGCTTGGTCATGTCTATAGAATGGAAAATGATCGTATTCCGAAAGATCTACTCTATGGTGAGTTGCAATTAGTTAGTCGATCATTGGGCAGACCGCACTTGCGGTACAAAGACGTTTGTAAAAGAGATATGAAAGCTCTTGACATTGACCCCGCGAGTTGGGAAGAACTTGCTCTTGACCACTCACATTGGAGGCATTGTGTAAAGCGTCGTCTGCAAGCTGGGGAGAAGCAGATACAGCTCTTGGCTGCTGAACGCAGATCACGCCGCCGGCGTTCAACTGACGCCGATTGATCGAGTACTGCCTATCGCTGCGGGAGAGATTGTTGCTCCCGAATCGGACTGTTTATTCATTCTAAAAGCAGCGAAACATGAAAATTCATGCGGCTATGATGTACCACCATGGTCGACATCCACCGAAGGAGGCTAACAACAGCAACCTTTACAAAAAGAGAACTACTGATTGAACAATTATTTTCGAATCTATCTCGTTGCAATCAGATTTACATATTCTGCGAATTCGAATAAAGCTATCTGTCGTACAGATCGATATTAATCAACATCGTCTCCACTAGTTCGGAGAAGTTTTGTACATGAAACCCGGACACTTAGAACACCGAAAGCTCTACAGGCCGGTTGTAATAACCTGGAAAAACAGACTGGTAGTCAGTCATTAAGTTGGAGTGTTGGCTCATGTGAAACGGTGAGTTTATCAAGTTTTTTCAACCTCAATCCATGGACGACTTCGGCTCATTTAGAAAAAATGATGGAATGAGGACTTGTTTACCTCGTACAGATTCGGCAATTTTAAAGTCCCATACTCCTCCATTTTATGGTGCCATAGTGGCACGGTAGTAGAGTTTGCTATGACGCGTGACAGCGAAAGCCGCAAAGAAGTTGTCATGATCAAATGGCTCCCAACACTTGTTCGAATGCGTAGGAACCAATTCCAATTGTGCATGGGCCTAATCCTCTACAGGTTAAGTAGTTCTTAGATCCCACTTTTCTACGTCTTTCAGGATTTCAACGTTCTGCGGTTGTACGGCGGTTCAGCACTTAGTATTTGCTATCCTGAATGATGATGAGAGTTTACGATCCAGATATTGGTGAACCTGACGACCAGGGAAATACATCAAACACACGAAGCAGAATCTCTCAAGTATATGGAACGCCACGCTAATCTGCTCGAACCGAGAACGATAGGCTATAGTTTTTTGTAAAAAAGAACATCAATTCAAGTCCGTTCAAAATGAAAAAAAATCAGAATCTTTATTTTCAAAAAGCGATGATCGTTGTCGCGTTATGGGAAAATCAAACGGGGTTCATTGCTTTCGCGTTTGGTTCAACCGTTCGCGATGGACTCGAGGCACACGCACCACGAAGGATCATATCGTCTAACCCGATGGGATCGGACTCAGGGTCACTAGCCTCCGAGTTGTTGTTCGAGGCGTCCGCACTGTCAGAGACCGCACTCGATTGCATCCTGGACGCGACTGGTTGGGCTGGATAGAAGATGGGACGCAGCGTGTCGAGCGAAGAGCATCGACATTGACACCCGCTCACCGGGCAGAAGGATTGAGTCTCGGAATCGATCGAGTCGGTGCCATAGAACCAATCGACCAGATGGCTCGCATGCCCGCCATGACGGCAGGCTAAACACCACACGAACAAATTCGCCATGACCTTGGATATCTCTCGAGGATGAGAGGGTCTGTGAAGGAGGAGTTGAGAAGAGAACAAAAATAGGAGGGGGGTAGAAAAACGTATAGATAAGCATTAGGAGAAAAGAATAGGACTAATCACAGGCGTATCACGCAGGTTGTACATCAGCTGTGATCACGTCGCTTTACTCCTACCTAACCAAAGGAAAAGCAAACATAGTTTCACGACGTTTTCGTTCCGTTATTTGAACAAGGTGGTACCTGTGCCAACGCGGGGCTGGACACTACAGCTCAAGTTCACCGATGGGTTCAATTTTGTGATCAAATTCAAAGTTTTAATGGTTCAAAAAGCAAATACTTTACAGTAACCATGGATTAAAAATATAGGGAATGCATAAAACAACACAAATGTTTTATCAATATGGAAAGTCAGCACGTGTATTCAGGTGCGAGGTTAGGTTTAGTCAGCATATACTTGTCAAGTTCAAGCTTGAATAAGTTCAGGATTGATGCGCAAATGATATGTGGGGGCAGAGAGTTCCATATAAAACAAACTCGGACAGCAAAGAAAAACGTTCGATAATTTGATCTGGAGTGTGGAATAATTAACTTGTAGCCCTGCGATCTGCTACCACGTGCTTCTTACCGATGAAACAGGTGTTCAAGTGGGTGATCCACTGTATGCAGAATGTTGAACAGAAGGATCAAGTCACCCCTGACACGATGGTACGAAAAGTCAAACAGGTTCAGAATTGCAATCCTCTCATCGTATGGCCTGTTGTATAGTCTGGTCACCTAGTGCGGTGGTATACGCGTTGTAGCAACGTCATGTCCTTTTGTAACCATGGGAACCATGCTTGAACAGCGTACTCCATTGTTGGTCTGATTTAAGTGTTAATTATCCGTGGGATTATCTGATTTGTGAAACTACCGAAGATCATTCTGAGCAATGCTAAGCTTTGGCAAGACTTTTTATATACAGCAGCACACTGCCGTGAAAACTTCAAGTTACTGCTAATCCACACACCCAGGTCTTTCTCTTCCAAAAACCCATGAAAGTTGCTGAGATCCCAGAGTATGCGAATTCGAAGGCTTTGCCGACGTTTAACATTTTATATTTATGGATGTTGAATGGTAGGCAGTTTCCTAAGGATCACGTAAGAAGTGCTTCGATATTTTTGTAGAATTTAACAATCTGCTATGGTGCGTACGCTAGTCCAGATTTTGAAGTCATCCGCAAATAAAATGATTTTGCTGCGTACTATTTCAAGTATATCGTTCGCGTACACCAGGAAGAGTATTGGCCCCAAGACTGAGCCTTGAGGTACGCCACTAGTAACTTCTACTGGGCTGGATAGTGCCCCATCAACTATAACTCTGATGACTCTACCAGTCAAGTAATCCTGTATACAGGATAATAAACTGCTGCCCACCCCGAGCTACTCCAATTTCTGTGGCAGTATGCTGCGGTCAAAAGCTTTAGACATGCCCAAGTAACAAGCATGGATAGGGTATCCATTATCCACGGCTCCAGTCCAGTTATCAAGAGGTATGAGAAGATTGGTGAGGAAGGAGTGTCTTGTCCTAAATCCATGCTTATTTTGTTCCAAATGTTTGATAAGTTCGTCATCTACAAATCGTTCGAGAATTCTAGAGACCACTGGCAACAACGTGACTGATCTGTAGTTAGACACATCGGATCGGTTCCCGTCTTTGTATATCGGAGTGATTATTCCACTTTTTTCTGTCAGTAGCAACCTTGCTACAACTCAGTGACAGATTGAAATGATTAGAGAGTGGAGAGAATGGATCATGGGCGCATTGTTTTCAGGATGATGGTGTTATTTTCATCAGCACCCGGGGATTTTGTCTTTAACCCGACGAACTTTACCAGGACACTCTTGGTTTTCACAGCAATTTCGTGTATTGTGTTAATTTGTGATCTGAATGCAGGCGTAACATAACATAAGCGCTCGTTAGGGTAGTACACTCTGGAGTAAAATTGAGCGAATTCGCTAGCGGTTTCGAGAGCCGTGTATGTAGCTCCAGTCGTAGTAAGCGGAAACGCCTGGCTTTACGCTGGCCTTTCTGTTCACGATCTGGAAGAGAAACTTCGGGCTTCGTTCAATTTTATCCATCAGATTGATTTGATACTCTTCTTTATCCTCATGGACATGTTTAGTAATTTTGTTCCTCAACAAACGGTAGGATTCCTAGGATTCAGGTGTTGCCTGCAGTATGTGGCTTCTCTACGCACAGTTTCTCACCTATATCCATTTCCGTGTTCGACTCCGGATCACGAATTAGAATCTTTTTTCCGTGTTTTTGAAACATATTTAGAGTGAAGTTCTATTTTTTCGTTGATTTACTCAAGTATCGATGACCAGCATTGTTAGACATCACTATTAATGTTTAAAGTCCAGCAACAGACTTAGTAAATCGAGTTGGCGAGATGGTAATGACAAGTTTGAAATCAGAAAATGATCTGTACGGACACGGGTTGTGCAATGGCTGAGATACAGCAAGGTTGTCCAGGTACAGATTGATAATAGCAATGCGAGAACAGCACGTACCCACATTGAGCCTTTGCCTTTGTGCGACTATCTCCTCCTGGAGGATGAGTCGACTTCAATGAAGATTTTTGGGAATTTGGGCACAAAGCGGCATCCCCAGCACCACTCGGCGTTTGTTCGAGTCAGCTTCTCTAGCCTTTGCACAACCAAGTGCGACCTGCAAGGCAGCAGGGTGTTGCCAGAAAGAGGTGGTGTGCACCAACTGATCGTCTACAAGACTCTGTTCCAGATTTTTCCTAGGGGTTTTCTCCCGAAGACTTTCCCGCGAGGCAGCGGAGGTTTAAAATCAGGGTTTTCCTTCCCTTAGATGAAATGACCTCCCAGGCTAACAAGCTCCATCTGCCCGAAGAAAACTGGTTTTCAGGCGCCAGTCACTCGCCCTCGCCCATTCTCCTGTTGGTAGAAGCAGTTCCGCCGGGCTCGGGGAGCCACTCATGCAGGCCAGAAGCTGGACTTGGTTGTCAGAGGCTATTTGAGACACGCGACATATGGGAACATTTTATAGACAGTGGGAGTTTATCCCCACTACCACCCCCGGCTATGACAATCTTTGGAGCCACAAGGTAACTTAGACAGTAAAGAAGTACTGAACGATTGAACAACCGAGTAAGAGAAGCTCAACACAACCACACAGAAGAGTTCCCCTTCCCCATAACAGTAATGCACGTGACAGGAAGGAGACAATGTGTCAAGCAAAGTGTATTGCACAGTGAATTCGTAGGTGGCCCACTTCCTTACCGCTTCCGTGACGAGTACAGGCCCACATCCAATCGCGTGAGAACGCTTAGCACAAAGGTGGTCGGCAAAAGCAGAATATCCACCGATTGATTGCATGTGACAAAACATCAACTCAATTTTACAAACTTGTTGCACAATTACGAAACTTACAAAGGAGATTTACTCGCGACTTCTGCATTGTTCCCCGAAGTTTGAGCCCCGGCACCCTGTATACTCATTTGAATCACTTGTGCCATCGAGTTTGGTAAACACGGCGCCGCAGCAATGACCGAGCGACGGACAACCTTCTCACTGGGCGAACTCGAAGACAAACTTGACTCGGTAACCGGCAAAGCCACGGTGCCCAAGTGCATCAAACAGATGGAACACCTAGGCAGTGGCTTCAAGCAGCGTTGACAGATGGTTTGTTTTCCCCCACCACCATGCATCTGTAGCCCTGTTTGTGATGTAGCCGATTGAGAATTGGCTCTAGACTCTGGTGTCGAATTCACGAGCTTGATTCGCGAAGGCTTGTTTTGTGGTCCCAGACGCCATCCACAGAAACCACATGCGACGAAAATCTGTGACGAAAATCGAAGATTAATGAGATAACAATGCCGATGGGTTATGAATACACATACCTGATTGATGGCACCGACTGAGCGTAGTTTATTCCCGGTACGGTAGACGCTCGTGCTGTCCATGTGTAAGATCTTCGAAGTAGTGCTGGTTAACGTATCATCCAAGACGCCATCCTTCCCGGCGGTAGATGACAGCTTCAATACATTCCCACCGGACAAATAATCCAACACGGCGAAAACTTTGTTCGCGATATCGAATTCAGCTCGCACTGTCCACATTCGCCATCGGTCCAGGAGGTCACGATATCTGGAGACAAGAATGAGGTTTAAAGAATGGAGCGTAGCAAACACAACTAGACAAATAAAGAAATCGGCACACTCACGCATGAATCCAAGTAACCAAGCGAATGGCACCAAGTTTGATGAACACTTGAACATCTTTGTCCGTTTGCGAAGATCTACCGGTGGGTCGGGTTTCATTGTCGAGTACGGGACGATTGCTTGATTTGCGTTTACTTTGTCCACCGGTCTCATCAGCAGGGGATGATGACGATGTCTCGGATGATGATTGAAGCATGCAAGTGTGACAGGCAAGTAGACCGAGAATAGCAGCCGTCTGGACGTCACCGGAAAGGTCGATGTAGTTTTGCATGAGGGTAACGAAACTGGGAGATGTGATCCCCGTGAGAACAATCGCTTCGGGGTTGCCAGAGTCCACTAGTTGATCGGTGATAGATTTCGCATACGCAAGCAGCTGCCGACGAAAGTAATGAACAGTGACAAATGATTATAATAGGTTTATTGATTGGGTGGTAACCTTCAGTGTCAATACTTGATGAAGAGTGACAAGAAAAAAGTCTGAAAGGTCGCGCGTAAGCTATGCGTCAGTCAACAGCCCCGACAAGCCTTATTATCACCTGGTATTACTCGAAGCTAGCGCTGAAGGAAACTTCAGCTAAATGCCTATACAAGTGGAACCCAACTAGAACGAATCTGGGTTGCACCGAAAACAATGATTTCCCAAAATAAATCCTTCTTGAATAAAACATATTTAAAACATTCGTAAACGAATCTGTTCGTTACGAAATTCTAGCCTTTACGAACACTGTACACGTTCCCGGACAGCGATGATTTGTTCATAAAGTTCATACATCCAACAACTCGCTTTGTCTGACTTTAACACACAACGCCCTCCGTCATAGAGTAGCCTGCAGTGCGCCTGTACACACAGGGAAGCCTAGGCTTACAGTGTGCTAACAAAACTCGCACACACGCACAAGAAGAACAGTCACGTGAATTATATGATGAATGCTAGCTCCGTCTTGGAGGGGAGGGTGTCTGTGGAAAGATTCGTCAGGAGTGCTTCTTGGTCTCTGAAGGAGATTTTTAGGATAGAAGGAAAGAGACGTCGAAGAGCAACTTCAACTTGTGGAGAGAGAGATCGAGGCCGGTGGCGAAGTCAAAACTTAAACATAAAGAAGTATCGCCAGCTACTTAAGGAAAACGTGAGATTGAGATTGGACTGTCAGTGTGTGATGCAAGATGTTTTTACTATTCGTTTTAGAATAAATTACTATATTAACAGAAATGGGATTCAATGTTGTGATCTGTGGATGTGGGCATCATCTAATCATCAAATGATTACACTGCGTGCAGAAACACACAAAGGTAAGACATTCTTCCACTGATTAACACGGGTAGAAGAAAAAACGGCCAGCAACATCACATGGGTCTGACAATGCGTTGTACTTGCAAACGAACTTCCCCCCCCAAGATTCGTTTGACCCGGGTTCCACTTGTCCTTAGAAAAACGGGGAGCAGCAAGAGGTTTGTTATCGAGCAGATGCATATAGCCATC
>JACCGJ010000498.1:0-12038 GCA_013407085.1 Atriophallophorus winterbourni | reverse complement strand
GAGGAGGGTTGGGCTTAGGGCTAGCAACCCTATCC
This sequence comes from Atriophallophorus winterbourni, assembly GCA_013407085.1. Taxonomy (NCBI): domain Eukaryota; kingdom Metazoa; phylum Platyhelminthes; class Trematoda; order Plagiorchiida; family Microphallidae; genus Atriophallophorus; species Atriophallophorus winterbourni. The sequence continues at coordinate 12,003 of JACCGJ010000498.1, read as the reverse complement.
CGTAAAACCTACATTGCTACGGAAACGAAGCCAACAGATCCGTGGCTCGGTCATGTATGCAGGATGGATCCCAGTTCGCATACGAAGGTAGCCATTCACTGGCGTCCGCAAGGTAAACGAAAAGGGGACGGCCCAAGGAAACTTGGCGCAGAACGTTGGAACGCGAACTACATGCACAAGGATTCACGGTGCAGACGGCAACGTAAGCAGCGACAGACCGGAACCACTGGCGTGAAGTTGTCTTCGCCTCATGTGCCACCCGGCACGGAGAGGGATGGTGAGGAGAGAGAGACTGGTGGTGTATGTCAGTCACCAGTTTATGATCAACAGGGAGCAATCGTCGCGCCTTCAAGAAAAGCTACCTGGGGCAAACAGACTATTCTATTTCATATTGCTCTTGTCTTGACATGTTCAGTTGATATTGTCTAGCTTCTGTTCTTTTGTGCGACTATCGTCGTCATGGTAGGATGAGGGGCTCACTTGAAGAGTCGTGGGAATTCGGGTACAAAGCGGCGTCCCCAGTACCACTCGGCGTTTGTTCGAGTCAGCTTCTATAGCCTTTGCACAACCAAGTGCGACCTGCAAGGCAGCAGGGATTTGCCAGAAACAGGTGGTGTGCACAAACTAAACAGTCTACCAGACTCTGCTCCAGAGTTTGTTCCATCAGGGTTTTCTCCCGAAGCCTTTCCCGCGATCGGGATCCCGCAAGGCAAGCGTAGGTTCAATTCAGGAATTCCTTCCTAGATGAAATGCCATCCAGGCTAACGAGCTACATCTACCCTAAGCAAAACCGGTTTTCAGGCGCAGTCACTCGCCCTCGCCCCTTCTTCTGTTGGTAGAAGCAGTTCCGCCGGGCTCGGGGAACCACTCGTGCAGGTCAGAAGCTGGACTTGGTTGTCAGAGGCTATTTGAGACGCGTGCCATATGGGAGCATTTTATAGACAGTGGGAGCTTATCCCCACTGCCACCCCCGGCTATGACATTCTTTGTCTAGCTGTGGCCCGAATGAAAGCAACATGCGGTAGAACACGTGGCACATGCAACAGGAAACGCACAACAATTTGTGAACCAAAAACTTGAAAAAAAACACAAAAATCCACAAGGGTCGAACTACGTAAATCAGCAAGAAGAAGCCACCTTTCAGGACTGGTGTAACGAGCAAAGGGGAGACAGGCGTCGGATCCGTGCCAATCGGGGTTGGGAATGTGGTCACTTGTGACATCGTGGCCCGATGGGCTGAAATCGCCCGAGAGAAACGCCAACGCTCCAGCCCATCGAAGCATCGCGCGACTTCGCACACTGGACTCGGTGTGCCCAGTTGGCCGCGTGGAATCGGAATTATGTGCTACGGAAAGGAAACAAGGGTGAGGGCGGTGAAGAACGTTAATCAGATGGAACACGTGCGCACACGCACGAGGAAAGTGACCATGACGTACCACGAAATCGGCCGAACCATTCGACAGGAGCATCTTGAGCATCTGCATTCGTTGTGAACAGTCAAAGAAATGTCGCGGAAATCAGGGTTTATGGTATGAAAGCACAAGCCTGATCCAGGCTTACTTTACTTTTTACTTTGGTGCGACTATCTCCTCCTGGAGGATGAGTCGGCTTCAATGAAGGGTCTTGGGAATTTGGGTACAAAGCGACGTCCACAGCACAACTCGGCGTTTGTTCGAACCAGCTTCTCTAGCCTTTGCAAAACCAAGTGCGAACTGCAAGGCATCGGGGAGTTGCAAGAAAGAAGTGGTGTGCAACAACCAACCATCTACTAGTCTCTGCTCCAGATTTTCTCCTCAGGGTTTTCTCCCGAAGCATCTTCTGCGATCGGTATCCCGCAAGGCAGTGGAGGTTTAAAATCAGGGTTTTCCTTCCCTTAGACCAAATGCCCTCCCAGACTAACGAAGCAAACTGGTTTTCAAGCGCAAGTCACTCGCCCTCGCCCCTTCTCTTGTTGGTAGAAGCAGTTCCGCCGGGCTCGGGGAGCTACTAGTGCAGACCAGAAGCTGGACTTGGTTGTCAGAGGCTATTTGAGACGCACACCACAGTGGGAGCTTATCCCCACTGCCACTCCCGGCTATGACAACCTTTGGAAGGAGTGTCGATTAGACACAGATAGCGAAAAACAAGTTAACACACACGTTCGACCCTCTTAACTCGGATTGGAGTCGATGTAAGGGTGATTCGATTCTGAAATAGCTCAAGCAGATGAAGGCATTAATTGATAAATTAGCTGCAGTTAGGGCAACAAAGAGCTCCAACAGATTGGAATTCGCCGTAGCTTCTTCCACATAGCGATATGGCTGAAAATCGTGTTCAGTGGCAGTTTTGTTGTGGACATCGCTTTGGGGTGTTTGATTAATCTTCTATGTTGTCTAGTGAAGTGCCGAGGATAGTTTGATGTGATGGGCAACAGTTAGAGCCGCAAGGAAGCTGTCATACGGATGTCAGCCTACTCGTTCATAGCACTTGCTTGAATGCATGTTTGATTCAAGGAGGTGCAGGCACCTCATCCAAGCGTGTCTGTGCCTACTTCGGTGTAGGCAACCGGGTAGTATCATTCCTACGTTCAACTATGCCGATGACAACGCTTTGTACCTCCCTTCTCGCTTTGTACATCTCATTGTTTATGTTGAACGGCACTATATCTGTATCAGATTGTGCAAATATAATATAATAATAAATAATCTCATACAGGTTTAGTAGCTTATTAGGTTCGAGCCTTTCTCATCCTTTTAGGATTTTTACTATATCGAGGTTGGATGGCAGTTAAGCACTTGGTACTTCCTGCCGATGTAATGCTGTAAATTACTACTATTATTATTATTATTATTATTATTATTATTATTATTATTATTATTATTATTATTATTATTATTATTATTATTATTATTATTATTATTATTATTATTGTTATTATTATTATTAGGCACGAACTAACAGCGTGTACACTTCAAACTGTCACAACAAAGGATACGTTTTATCCAGGACCATAAAGATTGCAATTGCTTGTTGTCGCTGGTCAAGGAAATGTTGGTTGCCCAATCTGACTGCAATGAGAACATAGAGAAGATTGATTATTACATGATGTACATTTAATAAAAAATACATGGACAAAAAAGAAATGAAATCATAAAGTGGGGTGTTGATCGAATTAAAAAGTTGTGATCAACGTAATGAATGTTCAAGCGGACTTCGTCTCGATCGACCGCTGGTAATTGTACAGTACATCCGCCCGTAGATTGCACGGATGTGCAATCGTGCAATAGTTATGTGCTGTGCGGCTAACATCGTGCTAAATTGATTGACCACGGGTAGTGAGCTTCATGCTGAAACACGCTGGAGTCTCACTACCATTTCTATTTCCCCCCTCATATCTATCTAGTCCTGAGCAACCTGACAGTATCGTAGCCCACGTGCAGTGTCTGACTGTGCGGCACTTTGCATGGATCAGGCTGGTGCTTTCATACCATACCACATCATGTAGATTGTGACAGTGATCACAATTTGCAGTTATGCAACTCAAGCTGAAATGGACGGTTCGTTTGCAACCAAATCTTTTCCACGGCGGTTAAAATGACGAACATGAAGATGGCTAATTGGGGGCGAGCGATCTGAAGCGGGGGACTAAAATCAACGCCCGAGGATCGAAAACCACTTGTGTTACAAGAACAATGAGACACGTAGACGTGGGTGTGTAAACCATTAGTGGATGGGAAACGAAATAAAAAAATCAGATGAATATCGACCATATTGAGATCCCAGTGTGATAAAAGGCTCGTATGTGTTCTGTTGCTCATTAGAAACGGGTAGTTGGATTGAAATCTTCATCAGCTACAGTTTCACCGTGCGTGAACGGGGATTGTGCATCGGACGTGCAATCGTGCAGTACTTCTGTACCGTGCTAAATTGATTGGCCAGAAGTAGTGAGCTGCATGTTGAAACACGCTGTAATCTCACTATCATTTCCTGTTCTTTTTCTTCCTCATACCTGTCTTGGCCTGGGAAACCTGACAGTATCTTAGCCCACTTAGGCACTTTGCAGGGATCAGGATTGTGCTTTCATACCATACATGGTAGCGGGATGGGACTAACTTTGACGGTGAGGTAGATGACGATGTGGATTCGAGGTACATCCCGCTAACCTTGTCGGCATCCTAATCCATTTTGAAATGCGAAGCTGAAGATTAAATAGATAATTAAAACGGCTAACCAGCAGAGCACAATTCCACACACGTAAGTCGGTGATTCACATGTCGAGCGCAAGGCCAATCAAGTCGGTGAGGTATACCGTGAAGAAATCCGAACTGATAAAACAGACTACTCATAAGTACCAAGTTCTTCGAAATATTTATCAAATTGATCACAACGGTTTAGCCTATCGTCCACGGTTTAACCGATCGCGATTAAGCATTAATGAACGTTTCTCCAGAGCAGCACATTTGAGGAGCCAGCATCATCTGTTGTAATTGTCCAAACTGCTCGGGGTGGGTGGGTACTAAGTTTTTCAAAATATTCACAACGTTGGTCACAATGGAAGCATCAGGACTCGATTTTCGCTCAAACGAAACAAAAACACGTTAATACAAATATTATTATAAGATATGAAACTGCATGGAGCCTTTCTCTCGCACACTGTAACCGAGAATAAGTCGCGCGCTCGCTGTCATTATCACTATCTTACTTAATTTGTCCACGTCTGCGTACCCTGACCGTCTCAGCCCATATTACCTGCCTCAGAGATGATGATTTCAAGCATACACGCACAACGAGTAGCGAAACGGAACAGGCATTCCAAGCTACGTGACTTAACAATGTACAGCAGCAACCAGAACCAGATGATAATCGCAATGATGCAGTTGAATAGATGACTTACATTTACACCATAATTCAACTCGGCACGACGTTGCATCACCAGCGCGAGATCTTTGTTCATCAATCGCAGCTCCGATGAACCTAGGCGCTTCGCTGAATCGAGGCCGCCGCCACGAAACTTCAAGCCTTCGGTGTCCAAGCAAAACAAGTGACCCGAAGTAGACCAAAGAATCGAATGGCTGGGAGACCAGGACTGCAAAAAGGCAGTAAAACGACTCACAGCCTTTACAAGTTTAAGTTGAGTGGTTGAAGACTTTATATTGAGCAATCACAAACTAGTGACAATAATAATACAAAGAATATAGTGAGAGAGAAATCACTCGCTTATGGATCATTACCAAAATCAAGCAACATAGCATCAGCACCATGTCCAGGCTGAACATGTACCTAGAACAACTGTTGCTTCAATGTTAGAAGGCATCTTATGAGCTACGCAATATTGAAGGTTAAATATCACGTGTCAGACGCTTTGGAACCTTTGCCACTAGCCTGAAGGTCAGGTATAATGCACAAAATGAGTTGTAATACCCTCAGATTTCACACGCCTATGTCGATGTATGCCGCACGGATGTGTAATCGTACAGTACTTAGGTGGCGTGCGGCTAACATCGTGCTAAATTGATTGGCCACCGGTAGTGAGCGGCATACTGAAACACGCTGGAGTCTCACTGCCATTGCTATTTTCTTTCTCGTCTGTCTAGACCTGGGCAACCTGGCAGTATCTTAGCCCACGTGCAGTCTGCGACTGTGCGACACTTTGCCTGGATCAGGCTTGTGGTCTCGCATGTGGCTCATCAACGAAGAGGGGTCATTTTGTACGGCTTACCTGATTGGATGAATGAAATATTCTATATCGATTCGCGCATATTATACTGCTACCTAAAACGTATGTACATCAAAGATACTCTATCCTATTCGTTTCAATAATACTCGGTCGAAAGAATATTGCAATTGAACAAACACATCTCGTTGTCACTCAGTAATTATATACCGTTTCATCAAACATCTATCAAGAGATCAAAGTTTAGAAATGATCGGATAAAGCCTCTAGTTCATTCATTCATTGATTAAAGTATATAATCCAGAAGAAGAAGAAAGCCTAATCTCGGTTCACTGGCCTTTGGTTTATGAGCACAGCTCAGTCCGAAAAACGAGAACCACAGACAACTCACGATGGCTGTACGCTCTTGGACCTGCATCACATCGAGACACCCATCTTGATCCAAACTGAGCAAGCAATCCGGGATGGATGAATGCCAAGCGAATGACACCAGGGCAACCGGGGAGCGGTAGGAAGCTGTGGGGGAAAAGTACAGCTTATAAACTTGGGACATTTTCGATGGTGTGTCAAAATAACGCGCCGAAATAATCAAATCATATGAAGCACAAAATGTGCTAACCTAATGAAAACATGTTGGTAATGTGTATGAAAATTATGCTTTAATCATACGTCAGACGGAACGTGCCATGGATGTAGGTAAGTAAAGGAATAAGTGACACCTCGTTTAATTGTATATATGTATGTACCTATGAATGTATGAATATTAGTATATATCTGTCTAGCCATGGGCAACCTGACAGTATCTTAGCCCATGTGCAGTCTGACTGTGCGGGACTTTACTTACTTACTTTTGAGCGGCTGGCTCCACAGGTGGATTAGCCGGCTTTATTGGTGTCGAAAATCACACCAGCCCACGCGCGTCTGTCGAAGGTGAGATCGTTGCAGATCGTGATCCAGTCGCCTTCCCACCTGCGAACGCCGTAAACGGTACGCAGCCCCAGGGCGTCTACGTCCATCTTCCACAGTCGACAGCCAGGTCTTCACTTGACCGTCCTTTAGCCGACGCCAGGTTCGAATGGATTTAGGGCCAAGGACAAGTTTCGTGAGCGCTGAGCCAGTCTTTTGGAGGACGTGGCCAAACCACTGTATTCTTCGCCGTTTGATGTGAACGGACTGTGGATGTAATGCGTTGCATCGCGTTCCAACGGCAGCGTTAGATACTAGGTCAGTATATCGGATTCCCAAGATTACCCTAAGGCACCAATGGTCAAACACTTCTAATGTGCGTACATCCTGTGACCTTAAAGGTCATGTCTCGCGTCCATGAAGCAGTACAGGGCGGATCGCTGCTTGATAAACACACATCTTAGTTTTGAGGTTGAGCCCTGGGCCTTTTCAAAGGGTGCCTTTCAATTGCCAAAAACGCATTGCGCGCACAATCGACCCTTAACTTCACTTCGTATTCCCCTGACCATTGGGCAACATGGTATTAAAGCACAAGCCACGTGCCGCACAGTCAGGGACTGCACGTGGGCTAAGATACTGTCAGGTTGCCCAGGCCTAGACAGATATGAGAAATAAAAAATAAAGATGGTAGTGAGACTCCAGCGTGTTTCAGCATGCAGCTCACTACCAACATACTTCAACCGAGGTATTTGAAGACAGTAATGTACTCGATCGGACAGCTCTGGACGTTCAGTTGCTGGATGCCTGATGTAACGGTATAAAATGCCTTGGTTTTCGCTGCGTTTATCTCGAGGCCGATACTAATGCGATATAAAAATCCTTTGCAGCATTTCGGTAGTTTCGCCAAAAAGAACTACATCATAGACGTAGTCAAGATCGGATATACAGAGATCCGTTGAAACTTAAACCCCTTGATAGTCCGTTGATGCCTGATTCATAATCCAGTCGACGATATAGTTGAATAGAACTGGGGATAACGGACAACCTTACCTGACTCATGTGCACAAATTAAATTCGCGAGATTCTTCACACTAGACGCGAATGCGAGCCCTTGTAAGGTTGTAATAGGCTCTAATTAGGCTAATGACCCCATCCGATAGCATGATGTCCCATAAACAGCCACGGTATGCGGAGACGAACGCGGCGCGGAAATCAATAAAACAAGCTATCGTTTGCTGTTGGCACTGTGCTCCAGAATCCTGTGCAAGGTGAATATTTGGTCTACATATCCCATCCCGGGGCGAAACCAACCTCGGTTGACTCTAGTGCGCAGCTTTTGTTTGGTGGAGAACCGATTAAGCAGTAGCATCGCAAACAGTTTAGCTGCGGTATTGATGAATGAATGAATGAATGCACAAGCCTGATCCAGGCAAAGTGCCGTACAGTCAGAGACTGCACGTGGGCTGAGATACTGTCAGGTTGCCCAGGCCTAGACAGATATGAGAATGAAAATAGAAATGGTAGTGAGACTCCAGCCTGTTTCAGCATGCAGCTCACCACCGATGGCCAATCAATTTAGCACGATGTTAGCCGTACAGCACAGAAGTACTGCACGATTGCACATCCGTGCGGTATTGATGAGACTTATTTCGCGTTAGTTGGAGCACACAGATTTATCTCCACGTTTGACCAGGGATAAGATGATAGACATCCCCCAGGCTGATGGGAAAACTTCCGTCTCCCAGATAGAACAAAACAGTTTGTGCAGTGGAGATAATAATGCGTCAGCACAGCATTTAATAAGTTCAATGGAAATTCCATCCTCACCCGGCGACTTAACGTTCTTCATTCGTTGCAAAACACTTGAGATCTCGTACTCTGATGGGGCATCACAGTTGATCGGGTAGCCGCAGCTCTGTACCGGGGTAGTGATTACTGTACTGATAGCTGACGGGCGGTTCAGTAGCTGACTGAAATGTTCAACCCACCTATTTATCCTGTCATTAAGGTCAAATATCAGCTGTCCCAACAAATCTCCAAGATTCATATTAAAACTACAGCTTCGAGATGCGGTGCGAATCAAGCGAAACCGTTTTCCAAAATCTCCTACGACCGCAGTAGCTCCCATTTTAGAAGCAATTTCCGCCCAGTATAGCGGATCGTGTAGCAACTCTCCTAAGGTAAGGTGGTAATCAGAAGCACCATTCATTCGGGCAACTCTGGCTTGGGCAGAAAGCTTAATGGTGGAGGCATGGCACGTTCGCAGCTCCGCAGCACCTCACTTTTCCGAAGTCTGTTCACGTAGGTTTTCATGTAAGGATCGATGTTCAGCCGATTCACGGGGTATTGCATGCGTTGCGATCTTCTTAATGGTTCGATCGTCTTGGCATTCGGCTCTTTGTCTTGTGATGCGGACTGTGGCAGGCCAAACGTGTCTAGTAATAAGTGTAATGGCGTTTCACAATTTTCAGTCTGGTTTTCAGTGGACGTCGTCTGGCGGCTTCTGATATTATTGATATATCTCATTTGTACCGCTCCCCCAGAACGGACCTTATAAAGAACGGTTCCGACAGGTTGTACAATAACGGCAGGCTCCCAGTATGAGCCGTTCCTTCTGAACACGCGTACATAAACCGTATCTCCAGACTTGTAGACTCTTTTGTATTTAGTGGCTGCGTCGAGGTTTGATTGAGTGTCCGATCGTGGATTAGTATTCGGCAACGGCCTCATTTGCTGTTCGTATGGGTCGTCCCAGAAGACATTCTGCTGGTGACAGATTATGCGGTGTTGCTGGGTTCGGGGTAGAGCGGTAAGTAAGTAAAAATGTTGTCAGATTCGACTCACACTGCCCCTCTCCTTTCAATTTAATCATTGCTCGTTTAAATGTATCGAAAAATCTTTCCGCTTGTCCGTTAGATTGGGGATAATAGATTGGGCAAAAAATGTGGGTAATAGCACGCCTTCGGCAAAATTCCTTAAAATGATCGCATCTAAATTGTGGTCCGTTGACGCTGATCAAAGCCTTCGGATTACCAAATCTTGAGAAGAGTTCCTCCAAGCGTGCTATGGTAGCTGACGCAGTGGTGGCAGTCATTGTGAAAATTTCCAGCCATTTTGAGTATGCGTCTAAAACGACCTGACTTGGTCAATCGGTCCAGTAAAATCAAAATAAATGCGACTCCATGGACCTTTTGGCGCTGGCCATGACACAGGATCAACTTTACGCGGTAATTTGGCTGCAGCGGCACAATTTTGGCACGATCGAACCGTTTGCTCAATATCACGATCCATGAACGGCCAATAAGCGTACGAGCGAGCTAGTGCTTTCATTTGATTGATTCCAGGGTGACCAGTATGAAACTGCCTCAACACCATAGACTGTAGACTTTTAGGGATAACAACACAGTCGTACAACATTAAACAGTCATCAATCATGGAAATTGCGAACCTTCGATGGCGGAATTGCTCGCACATGGCATCCAACCGCTCAACTGGCCAACCATTTCGTTGATAGTTGATAATTTTCTGCAAGGTGGGGTCTTTCATAGTTTCCCGTCGAACATCCTGTGCTGTAATGGGTAGTTGACGTATCGATATGTGATAAACTGAACGCATTTCTTCATCCGCGGCGACAACAAATTCTTCTTTTTGTAGTTGTGGATTGTGTGGGATTAGCCGCGATAAGGCGTCGGCATGTCCAAAACTTGTGGTACTTTTGAAGCGTAACTCAAAGTCATAGGCTGAACGGTGTATGGCCCAACGTTGGAGTCGATTTGCCGTATGGACTGGGGTACCTTTCTTGGTGCCAAATATTGATAGCAATGGTTTATGGTCTGTGTACATTGTAAATCGTCTTCCATGAATCATCTTATGGAATTTCTTAGTGGCAAACACCAGTGCAAGCCATTCCTTTTCGATTTGACTATAATGTTTCTCTGCTGGCAACAGCGAACGCGAGGCATGCATAACGGCCTTTTGACGACCATCTCTGAACGCGTGTAACAGCACCGCTCCAAGTCCATTTTGAGATGCATCAGCGGCAACAATGATTGGAAGTCTCGGATCGTAATGTGTCAGTAGCAGATCTGAAGATAAAATCTTTTTGATATTTTCAAATGCCTGTTGGCACTCATTTGACCAAACACATTTTGTGCCTTTAGTCAAAAGCTTGTTTAACGGAGCCTTGAGCTCGTGCATCTGAGGAACAAAATTACGATAGCAATTTACAAGTCCCAAGAATGACTGTAAGGAAGCAAAATCGTGGGGTTGAGGCATAGATTTAACTGCTGCGATTTTGTTGGGGTCAGGTCTTCTACCATTACTGTCTATTATCAATCCAAGGTAAGACACACTGGACAACATGAGAGAACATTTCTCCGAACGCATTTCTCCACAATACGTGTGAACAACTGACAAAGATGGGTGTAATGTTCTTTAGGGTTCGAACTGACAACAATCACGTCATCCATATATGTCATTGCAAAAGGCAATCCTGAAAGCATAGTGTCCATGATTTGTTGGAAGATTGCCGGTGCGCACCTGACACCAAATGATAGACGATTATAACAATAGAGGCCTCGATGCGTGTTGATTGTTAGAAGTTTTTTTGACTTTTCGCTGACTGCGACCTGAACATATGCGTCTGAGAAATCTATCTTCGGAAAAATTCTGCCTCCATTTAGTTGTGCGAACATGTCTTCTGGGACCGGCAACGGATATTGCTGAGTCTCGAGACAGTCGTTTAGTCCTGTATAGAAATCGGCACATAGTCTCAGTTTACCGTTTGCTTTCTTAACCACAACTATTGGTGCAGCCTAGGATGAATAACTAAAGGGGGTGATGACTCCTTCACTTTCTGAGCGATCCAACTCTTCATCGACTGCAATAAGACTTGCGTAAGCACCGGCCTATTTGGGCGGAACACAGGGCGTGATCCCGGTTTTAAATGTAGCTCAGCTTCCATTTGAGTACAGCGACCCAGACCATCAGCGAATACACGGGGATATTTGGAGGCGAAGTGTTTCAGCAAATTCGTTGTGTTAAATAACTCGGTTGTAGCAAAACACACAATCAATTTCATCTATCAGTGTACTCTCAGTTTGATTGTAAATGGTACTAAACGGCACATCCCATAACTTCAACATTTCTATACAATCTATTCTCAAAACATTTAGGTGGTCGTTGGCTGCCACACAGCACACACCGGAACATTGTTGACCTCGAAACTTGAAAATACATGTTAACTCACCGAGAAACGCGAGATTATCTCCTGAGGCGTTCTTAGCAATGCGAGATGTAGACTGCAGCACTGGCTCACCAAAAGATTTCGAAGTTTTTCGTGAGATGATTGTGATATCTGATGCCGTGTCGAATTGTAATGTTACCTTATGGTCGTTTATCTCGATCGAAATATATTTTCGAAGACTGCGGAACGACTCACTATT